>LDKF01000243.1:2725-39683 GCA_001026735.1 Rotylenchulus reniformis | reverse complement strand
CGCCCTTGATTGAAGTCAGATGGTACGAAGGAGTGGGCACGGTTATATTCATACGTGTCCCCCCTTGACTCCCCCCTTGCACATGTATGGTTATATTTAAGGCTTATACCCGCCATGAGGGTTGTTTTTTCAAAAAATTTAATCTAGATTGAGTTTCTATAGGGGTTTTATAGGTGGCGAAGATGAGAGAACCTAATTTTTTTTAAATCTTTAATATTCATGCAAAACGACCCAATCCATCCATTCTTACTTCATTCTCTCGCTGTTGTCTTTGGTTGCCGTGTAGAGGAAAAAGTGACGAAGAGCAGCAAGGATCTTCTTCGACTTGCGCTGCAGTTCGTATCTCTTCGGTTGCGTTAAAATTCGCTTCAATTTCATTTTCCGTGAAGCCGCGTAAAGAACGATCCAAAAGGTCACTCTCATCGGTTAATTGAGAGGGCATCTCGGACAGATTAAGGTTTGTCGCTCCTCTTTGGCTACTGACCTCCTGTCCAATTGCAATCTCAATACCATCCTCTTTCGAAGAATTTAATTCGTCGATTTCTGATTTTGCGCATAAATAATTTGGATTTGAAGGATTATTTGGATTTGGATCCATCATCAAAATGCTATGGATATAAATTTATTTATAGTGTATATTTATTGTACGGAGAAAATAGCATCATTAATGTAAGGAATGGATTTTTTATTTGAAACGAGAGAATGTTCATGAAAAAGTGTTGAAGAAAACGAAAAGAGCGCTCATGAAAAAGAAAAAGAGTGCTCAATGGTACTGTAGCACGTCCGCTAACTTTTGGGTAGAAAAAACAATACTAGAGTATACCAAAATTTTTTTTTATATATTCTGCGTTCTGCGGTCGCTAGAGCAAGATCAATTTAAATCCATTTTTGAGGTCGGAATAGAATTTTGAAACGAAAATTACAGTTTGGATTATAACTCGGTTCAAATGAAACCTAGAAATGTATTTGGTGTGAGAAGATAGAGCTAATTATTAGCTACAAAATGAGCTTAAGCCCATCCGAATTGGCGGTACTTGTGTCTTTTAGGCCCCCACAAACTTTGTTTTTAAATAAATGACTTCCAATCATCGTGAAACTTGGCTTAATGCATATTTAAAGCATCTTAAACGATTTTGCTATGTAATAGTTTAGGTTTGTGCCCCCTTTTAACAAAAATTTTCTTTATGATAAAAGCATCTAAAACGTCTTATCCGGTGTAATTTTTGGTGCAGAATCCAATTCTTACGTCAATCTTGACGTAATGCGTCATGGACATCAGTCACAATGGACGTCAGAATCGGATTCATCATAAAGGGTTATTTTTAATTAATTTTCAAAAAAATTATTCGAACAAAGAGAGTACAACCCCAACTACTTAAGTATCACCAAAATCAAGTGATAAAATCATAGATTTTAGTAAAATAATATCGTTTTATATTTAAGATGCTTTAAATATGCATTAAGCCAAGTTTCACGATGATTGGAAGTCATTTATTTAAAAACAAAGTTTGTGGGGGCCTAAAAGACACAAGTACCGCCAATTCGGATGGGCTTAAGCTCATTTTGTAGCTAATAATTAGCTCTATCTTCTCACACCAAATACATTTCTAGGTTTCATTTGAACCGAGTTATAATCCAAACTGTAATTTTCGTTTCAAAATTCTATTCCGACCTCAAAAATGGATTTAAATTGATCTTGCTCTAGCGACCGCAGAACGCAGAATATATAAAAAAAAATTTTGGTATACTCTAGTATTGTTTTTTCTACCCAAAAGTTAGCGGACGTGCTACAGTACAATTGAGCACTCTTTTTCTTTTTCATGAGCGCTCTTTTCGTTTTCCCTATATTATCCAATCCTGCAGGGTAGAATTTTCATTGGACCTTTAGTTGAATTTTTTGGAGGGCTCAATAGACCCACCATACCTTCAGAACAGTGTCCCACCCCACCACTCAAATGTCATCCTCAATTACTCCCATTAACTCAATTGACAGGAAGATGTTTCATTGTCCGTCTGATACCTTAGACCTTGCCCTTTCACTTCATCACCAAGTTATTTTCCCTGAAATCTTCTTACGGGGTTATTGGCAATGGTAAAGAATCCGGTACCCAAAAAATTTTTTTTTTAATTATTCAGATACCAAAATAAAAAAGACTTCCCCGGGGGTAATTTTTGATGCTGAATCCGATTTTGACATCCATTTTGACGTCCTACGTCATCTGACGTCACTTTTTGACGCTGACGTCAAAAATTTTTTTTCAGAATTAAAAACTTTTTTCAAAAACTATTCTATATGACCCGGCTATCCTTCATAATGCGTGGGGTGCTTTGGCAACCATACGGTTCAATAGGTGCGGGCTGAAAGATTATTAATTTTTAACTAATAATTTTAATGTTGGGCTCGCCGAAGGCGAGCCCAACATAAAAATTATTTTTTTCTAGTTAAAAATTAATGATTTTCAGCACTCACCTATTGAACCATCTAGCTACCAGTACTATGAGCCGGTTAAATATATTTTGCATTTTGTTTTTTCATTGATTTCTATGCATAAAATTTAATTTTGAAAAAAAAATTTTTGACGTCAGCGTCAAAAAGTGACGTCAGATGACGTAGGACGTCAAAATGGATGTCAAAATCGGATTCAGCATCAAAAATTACCCCCGGGGAAGTCTTTTTTACATTGGTATCTGAATAATCGGATTCTTTACCATTGCCGGGTTATTGCCTCATTGAATTTCCCTAGGTCGAGTTTTTTATTGGGTATACCCTATCCCAAAGATGGGCATAGATTTTTTGAAAACTGCATTAAATAAATTCTCGTCCCATTGGCGAAAGGTAGTTGAGACTGGGGGGGATACTTTATTGAATGATTCCGTTGATTATAATTACCAGGTGCGCACAGCGCTCCAATTGGTGCAAAAAAGTCCGTTTTGAGCGTCTACCCTGTCTGTCATCCACTCTCTCGTCGCGCCCTTTTTCGCTCTCCTTTGTTTACACACTCTTTCTTTTTTTCATATCTCTGTCTTACAAGAATTACTACGGAACACCTACCCTCCGAAACTTCCAATTGAGCTAGTTGTATCACGTCACTTGTAATTTTTCTAAAACGCAATAAAAACGAGTTTCTCTCTATAAAATGATTAAGCACATCCTTATCTCTAATTCCGCAAATTTTTATTAAATTTTTTAAAAAATAAACACGAAAAAGCAAAGGCATACTTTTGAGTTAGGTGTTCCATTACTTTGGTTCATTTCGGTCAGCGATCGATAACAGTCTCCCCCGCCCGAAAGAGAGAGCAATAAAGAGAAAAAGATAGAGGAAGACAGACACGCAGAGAAAAACAAACTACGAAACGCCGACTAAAAGCCTATAAAGTCTATAAAAGAACAAGAACCATTAGCAATGGAAAAATTAATATAAAACCAATTGATTTTCTTTAAAAAACGAATTAATTTTCTGATTTTCTCGAATATTTTTCCCAATTCCGCTTTGTTTTTCTTCATTTGGTACAAATTTCATAGAGCTTTGTTTGGCTAATTTGAAAATATTCGTAAAAATACATCGCCAAATCCGCCGAATGAATTTGAACGCCGAAGACATTTGATCCCAAAACGGAATTTTTGCACAAATTGAACGGCTATGGTAGCAATGTCTAAAAAAAGTTTTTGTACGAAGGGAAATTTTTGGGATCTTCGGTCCTGGGATCTAGGGACCTGACCCGTAAAAACAGGACACAAACCCAAAAAGTGCCGGGCTCGCAAACGTATGGAAATCCATATTTTTTTGTGCACTCAGAACGGCCTGGAAACCACGTACTAAAACACGTTTTCCACTTGATTTGAACCTTCTAACTTGCATTTTAGGATCCATATTTTTCCATATTTCGGACTTTTTGTCCATATGCAATAAAATCCGAAAATTTATGATTTTTTGGTAAAAAAATTTTGGAAAAAATTTTTTGCAAAAAATTCTCGGAAAAAAATTTCAGTTAATTTTCAGAAAAGGAATATGAAATTAAAATATTTTTTCCTCCGTAAATTCATTTTTAAAATATTATAAATGATTTTTAGAAGAAAAAATTTCATTTTTTCTGCCAAAATTTTGCCAATTTTTATCCATTTTTTTATATTTTTGTCCATATTTGGAGAAAATTCCGTATTTTCGTCCATATTTGGCGATTTTTTGTCCATATTTTATGGCCATATTTTGCGATTTTTTATAGAGATCGGCAAAATTTTAAAACCTGGGTCTGGGCTCTGGGTCTGTGTTTCAAAAACATCTGGGTCTGGTTTTTTCTGNCGAAGGCGAGCCCAACATAAAAATTATTTTTTTCTAGTTAAAAATTAATGATTTTCAGCACTCACCTATTGAACCATCTAGCTACCAGTACTATGAGCCGGTTAAATATATTTTGCATTTTGTTTTTTCATTGATTTCTATGCATAAAATTTAATTTTGAAAAAAAAATTTTTGACGTCAGCGTCAAAAAGTGACGTCAGATGACGTAGGACGTCAAAATGGATGTCAAAATCGGATTCAGCATCAAAAATTACCCCCGGGGAAGTCTTTTTTACATTGGTATCTGAATAATCGGATTCTTTACCATTGCCGGGTTATTGCCTCATTGAATTTCCCTAGGTCGAGTTTTTTATTGGGTATACCCTATCCCAAAGATGGGCATAGATTTTTTGAAAACTGCATTAAATAAATTCTCGTCCCATTGGCGAAAGGTAGTTGAGACTGGGGGGGATACTTTATTGAATGATTCCGTTGATTATAATTACCAGGTGCGCACAGCGCTCCAATTGGTGCAAAAAAGTCCGTTTTGAGCGTCTACCCTGTCTGTCATCCACTCTCTCGTCGCGCCCTTTTTCGCTCTCCTTTGTTTACACACTCTTTCTTTTTTTCATATCTCTGTCTTACAAGAATTACTACGGAACACCTACCCTCCGAAACTTCCAATTGAGCTAGTTGTATCACGTCACTTGTAATTTTTCTAAAACGCAATAAAAACGAGTTTCTCTCTATAAAATGATTAAGCACATCCTTATCTCTAATTCCGCAAATTTTTATTAAATTTTTTAAAAAATAAACACGAAAAAGCAAAGGCATACTTTTGAGTTAGGTGTTCCATTACTTTGGTTCATTTCGGTCAGCGATCGATAACAGTCTCCCCCGCCCGAAAGAGAGAGCAATAAAGAGAAAAAGATAGAGGAAGACAGACACGCAGAGAAAAACAAACTACGAAACGCCGACTAAAAGCCTATAAAGTCTATAAAAGAACAAGAACCATTAGCAATGGAAAAATTAATATAAAACCAATTGATTTTCTTTAAAAAACGAATTAATTTTCTGATTTTCTCGAATATTTTTCCCAATTCCGCTTTGTTTTTCTTCATTTGGTACAAATTTCATAGAGCTTTGCTTGGCTAATTTGAAAATTTTTGTAAAAAATACATCGCCAAATCCGCCGAATGAATTTGAACGCCGAAGACATTTGATCCCAAAACGGAATTTTTTGCACAAATTGAACGGCTGTGGGTGCGAGCATAAAAAAGTTATGTTTTTTGTGATCAATCAAAATTCAGCAAAAAAAATCATTAAAATTAAAATATAATTACATTCAACGAAATCACTCAATAAAATATTCTCCCTGGGTCTCAGCTATATTTCTTCAATGGGACGAGAATTAATTATATCGTTTACGAAAAAATCTGTGCCCATCTTTGGGATAGGGTATGGCCCAATCAAATACTCGATCTAGAGAAATTCAATGAGGCAATAACCCCGTAAGAGGATTTCAGGGAAAATAATTTTCTGATAAAGTGTGGGGGCAATGCTTAAGGTATCAGACGGGCAACCAAACATCTTCTTGACAATTGAGTTAATGCGAGTAATTGAGGATGACTTTTGAGTGATGGGGTGGGACACTGTCCTGAAGATATGGTGGGCCTATTAAACTTTCCATAAAATTCTATTAAGGATCCATTGAAAATTCTATCCTGCAGAATTGGATAATATAGTTGTCTGTACCAGAATAGGACGAAAAGAGGAGATTTGGACATGAACTGGTTCAAAAATTCAAAAAATCCATGTTTTCTAATGAGATTGAGTCGAGGGATCAAAACTAAGTTTTCATGGGCTTTCATCATTCCTTTTTTTGCAGTAAACAATCCTAATGGGTCTAGCTTTCATCCTATTTAACCAGTTTTCTGAAAACTTAACATCATCTTTATCTGGTCACACTTAGACAAGTCATTTCACATTGCTGTTTCGATGAACACATGGCTGACTGGGTATTTGTGAGACCAAAATTTTTTCGAAGAAACAATTTTTTGGAGCCATCTCTATTCCAGTATGATAGGCCTATATCTTCGCTACAATTCTATGCAAAATATTTCTCCCTGCCTCTTTTCTCCTGGAGGTCGGGACCTTTTTGTCCTTGACGTGGGATTTTGGAACCCCTTTTGAAGTTAATTCCCATGTTTCTTAAATGGAACTCCTAGAATCATTTTGACGCCATTAATCAAAGGAATATATCCATTTTCAATCTTTTATTACAGTTTCAATTCTCTTTCACTGCATTTTTTCGGTTTTTGAGTAGGATGTGGAGAAGGCGTTACGCGTTCTCCTTATCTTCGTCCATTGTGTTGACTAAAATTCCATGTAAAATTGACCAAAAAAAATTTGAAAAAATTACTGCAGGTAGAGTAGACTTCAGGGAGACTGTTAAAAGCAGAAAAATTGCAATAAGTTATTGGAACTCTGAAAATATACTTAATCCAATAAAACATAACTTTTTTATGCTCGCACCTGGTATATTTAGATCTAAATGAATTTTTTTATTGATAAAAATTTGTTTAAAAAAGCGAACTTTTTTATGCCTGCACCTGGTAGAGCATGCTGAATCCGATTGATTCTGACATCAGTTTTATCAATTGACCAAGAAAAATCTAAGATTTTATCAAGTACTTGATTTTTTATCAAACCCAAAAATCTTAGATTTTTCTTGGTCAATTGATAAAACTGATGTCAGAATCGGATTCAGCCAGCATGCTCTCGAGGTTGCTGAATCCGATTCTGACATCAGTTTTATCAATTGAACAAGAAAAATCTAAGATTTTATCAAGTACTTGATTTTTTTATCAAACCAAAAATCTTACAAGTTAGATTTTTCTTGGTCAATTGATAAAACTGATGTCAGAATCAGATTCAGCAACCTCGAAAACCCTCGGGTAAAACATGAAATTATAAAAATTTGGAATTTTTTCCAGGACTTTTGGACTTTTTAAAAATTTGGCACCTAAACTACAAGTACCCAAATTCGTTTATCTAGGTCTGGTTTGAAGTTTGAACCGATTTATAATTCGAACGGTGTTTTTCGTTTAAATAAATATACACATCGAACTAAATTGACCATCCACTGGCGACCATAGAATTAAATTCCAATTTTCTCTCTGAAATTCCGTGAATATCAATCGGTTTTAAATGTATTAAATAATATTTTTTCAATCATAGATGATTTATACATGTACATGAAGAAGAAAGGCAAATTCATTAATAATAGATTCATTCGTCGGCAAAGCGTACTACATTCCACCAGGGGCCTATAGATGTCATCAGGATAAAAGATAGATAGATAGATATTTTATCTATCTATCCTCTGTAAATTTCATCAAATATTATATCTATCCAAAAAATATCCAAGGATAAAACAGCCACTGGTCTTTACAGAACACCGACATCCAAAACATCGACACTTTGGAAAACCAAAACTAAAATTTTTTTGGTCCACCAACGGGCTTGAGTTCGAACCCAGGTCCCGGGATTTGTGTCGCTGTGATAGACCACTACACCACGCCGCCTTACTTGATTGAATTTTTTTTAAATTCAATTCAATTCATTTATCCAATTATGAGGGCCCCTGACGAGGCACTGATACATAATTATGGGATACAATTAAGTGGTCAAAGGAAAATGATCACGGTAAAAAAAATTTTTCAGAAAATTGCAAAACATCATGGTTTTCGAAAAATTTTCAAGGGAACTCAAAAAACCATCCAGGCCAAGAAGTAGAGCATATTTTTCTGCATATATTTACTTTTTATACTTTTGGCCTAGTGGGGGTTAGAAAAAGTTTTTGGTGGTGGTTTTCAAAGTGTCGGTGTTTTGGGTGTCGGTGTTTTGTTACCTCTACAAAAAAAGCATTGATATCTAAATTTTATCCTAGATATTTTTGAGGATATTTTTATCCGCAGATAGATTTCCCTGGATATTTTTTTATCTATCTTTTTATCCTGATGACATTTATAGGCCCCAGGGTTCGTTGTAAGGGGGCCGGGAGGAGGGTTCTTGAGGGGGTTGAGGGGGTGGGAAGGGGAAAGCAAATACCAAAAATACGAATTTTCTTAGGAAAAAGGGTCCAAATTTTCAAAAATTTCCTGAAGCAGAAATGCTTAGACAAGGTTTTTAATAATTGGCTCTGGTGAGCTTTTATTTTAGGAGAGTTCTTATTTGGCCCAACTGTTCCTAACTTTGCCGATGTATGATAGATTTCAACATCAGATATAAGATAAAACAGGATTAAAAATCAATAATACAGCACAGTTTTTCAACGAGTGTCCACAATGCCAAAGGAATACAATATGAATCGAATCTATCTTTATATATTATGGTCTGATGCAAAATTATATGCACACCCAAAAATTGAGAAATACACCAACTTCCGAAAAACCGATGATCCTGAAATTTTACATACAATTACCTTATGGTACTTATATAGTTTAGGTCCACAATTTTGGTCAAATTTTCAAAAAAAATATTTTTTGTTGAAAATCCTTCTGAAAATGATTTTCCTAGGGTAACTTTTAATGCTGAATCCGATTCTGACGTCCATTTTGACTTACTGCGTCATCTGACGTCACTTTTTGACGTTGACGTCAAAAAAAATTTTTTTGAAATTTTTTCCATTGTGTAATTTTTGATGCAGAATCCAGTTTCTGATGTCCATTTGACATTCTATGCCATCTAAAATGCGTTTTTGATGCTGACGTTAAATTTTTACAAAATTTCAAAAAAAAAATTTTTGACGTGAACGTCAAAAAGTGACGTCAGATGACGCAGTACGTCAAAAATGGACGTCAGAATCGGATTCAGCGTTAAAAGTTACCCTAGTAAAGTTAGTTTTTAGAAGAATTTACGGAAAAATATTTTTTTGAATTTTTGATATTGATTGAAGATAAAAAAANCCCAGCAAAGGAATGGTCAAATTGGGAAAAGTGGCAATGAGCTTTGAAGGCCCGGGAATTCTCAAAGAAGCAAGGCTATGGAAAAACGGTCAACGGGGTTTTGTAGCTGCATATGTCTACTAAATATCCCACAGAAAAACAGGCCTCATTGTTATGGATTTCAGGCCGGTAGAAATTTTTCGTTTCCAAAAATCTCGGTTTTCAAGCCATTTTGGGCCATTTTCGGAGTACCTGAATCTCTAATGATGGGCCCAATTGAGTGGGGAATTTTTATAGCACTAATTGATCATCTAGTCCATATGAGATTGCATGAATTTTTTCAGATTTTTCCTTTTGTAAAATTTGGGATTTTTGGCCCTCGGAAAAAAATGTGCATATAATTATGCATCACCCATTTTTCAGTATTTCATTCATAAAATTTTTTCTAGATAATGAATTTCCACGAAATTTGCAGGTTCATAATATTTCATTATAAGGTAATTGTATGTAAAATTTCAGGATCATCGGTTTGGCGGAAGTTGGTATATTTCTCAATTTTTGGGTGTGCATATAATTTTGCATCAGACCATATATTAGCTTTTCACGGTGAGAAAAAAAAGTAAGTTAGAGATAACATTAGCAGACACTATACAGGCCCGACTTTTGTATTTATTCCGATCATACAGATTACATACAGTCAATGTGATGCAATACATTGACTACAGTCAATGTGATGGTTATGACGAGAGAGTCTATTATTAAATTCGAACAAATTGTGAGGATCTAAATCTGTAAGACGCATACAAATTTTATATAGTGGTTAGCATATTTCGTTTTAGCATAAAATTTTCCTTAAATTATCGAGGCGATTGTTTCAAAATTTCCATGTTAAGTGTAGTATTTCCTTATTCCCTTTCTCTGATCTCATAAGACACAGACAGAGAAAATAATTTTGTAAATAAAGCATTTGAATTTCCTACAGAGAATGTGAAAAAACTTATCTTTCTCTGATTCAACCCTAATTGTGCATAATATTTGACAAGTGAGTTATTTCGCTTCGATAAAATAACAAAAAAAAAATAACAAAAAAAAGAAAAATCAGAGAAGGTTTTTATGAGCAGCTAAAAAATTCCTCGATCTGTAAGTAAAGAGATCAAAAAGATCAAGAATTTTTTTGCCAATCAAACACGAAAAAAAGCGTGTCCACTTTCTTTTTTCCATTTCCATGTGGTGCAAGTTTGGAGCTAACAATAATATTTGAATTTCATTATGTGCATTTATATTCGAATTTTCTGCTCTTCTCCGAGTCGGTTTATGGACATTAAAAAAATCCATCGATCTCTATCAATTTTCAAACTAAAATTTTTCTGATAATTATTTGGTAAGAATGGTCATAATAATGATTTTAGAGAGTGACTAGCGAGATTAACAAATATAAAATCAATGAGCCAATGACCCTCATTCTTAATAGTAGTCAGTGGTTTATTTTAATTATTATAAAATCAATGAGCCAATGACCCTCATTCTTAATAGTAGTCAGTGGTTTATTTTAATTATATGGCCTTTTGTGATAGAAAAGGAAATTCCGAGCAGGAAAATTGGCCAGGAGCTCCTTGGAAGCGACAAATGATGGATCGCACTGATATTTTTGATGCTAAAAGATTTGGCACAGGAAGCATGCTTAAAATAAAATTGAGATCATTACCCCCCGTTTTTTTGTTGAAAATCTACCTCTTTTCCCTCCGTTTCGTCTTTTCTTCAAATAGATTCCCATCTATCCTTAAATGTTTGACTAACTGACGAAGCTCTAACATATCTATCGAGCTCAATGTGTTTGGATAACCGAGCAGCGAATAGGCCAAGGCTCGCACATGACCGAGAAAAGTGAATTTTCGATGTAATTCTCCACCCGCACTGAAAACAAAGCAGTTAAAATTTTGTTGACAAATTAGAAATAAAAATTAGAAATTCAAAATAAAAATTAGAAATTCTCTAAGATTGTGATATCATTAGGGAAAATATAAATTGGATTAAACTTTACCCGTCACTATGCAATTCATTTGGAAAGTGCAATCCATATTCAATCCATTCAACATTCCGCTCGACCATCGCCTGCTTCTGTTCAGGAACACTGTGCACATCCACATCACCGAATAAAAAGTTCAATCGTAACGTGAGTTTATCAGCAGCCACAACAATAAATTGATTCTATGAGTGGTAAATTTAAAAAAAAAAGAATTGGGAGTAAACGCACAGCGATTGGAAATTGCTGTGATAGAAAAGTTGGATTTCGATATAAAAATTGTTCAAAGCAATACACTGAAAAATCATTATTTTGAATGTAAGTGATTTGCAAAAAGCTACCATGGCTGAGTGTATGTGCTGCCAATCGAACAACCATTTTTGGGTAGTAAAAGAGTTGGTCGAGCAGAAGCTGTCCTTCAGTGTGGAAGAGAAATACCGAAGGGATATAGATTGGCTCGTTATCCTCATCATTGGCCTCACTCATTATAAACGTGGGTACGCTATCCGCACTGGTACCCTTCTGATTGTCTAAAATTCAGGTATTTTCGCATTGGGATTTCAATTTTTTTTTACAAAAAATGAAATGCTCAGTATCAACTAATATTGTCAATCATTTTCAATCAGAGGATTGACAGATCACAATCAATGACATCATTGCATCTTCGATTTTATTTCAAATAAACTTATTAGTGATAAATGTTATGTACCCGGTGGAACTGAACCCGGTGGGAATCAACTCATACACATCCAATTCTGGTAATTTTACGCTTAGCTATGGACGCTCTTGTTGCTTGTATGTTATATTCTGTTCATACGTCGGCAAGGTCCCCGAACAATCTGGCTAGATGCGAACCCTCGTTAAAAAAAGTTCGCCAGAGGAAAAATTTTTAACCCTCATATTTTCCCCGAAAAATTTTTTAGATGAAGTGCCGGCGGTTGGGAATTTTTATTTTTTTTGAAATCATGAATTTTCTTGAGAAAATGATTTTTTATTTTAAATTTCGGAAGAATTTTCCTCTAAATTTCATTAATTTTTGTAGGGTACGCAGAGAAAGTTTTGGAAAATAAGACCCTTTTTGTTAAGAAATCTGCCCTTTTTGCAGAATTTCAAGTATTGAAGGGTGGGAAGAAAAGAATTTTTTTTTTGAAAATTTGAGACTTTTTCTTAAGAAAATTTGATAAAACTTCAAAAAAAATTTCCCTGGCGGCCCTATCGGAGCCCCCCCCGAAATTTTTTCTGGCTATGCCACTGGCTTCCACCGGTGCTATGACGTTAAAAAAATAGTGCCAAATGGGGCGTTAAAAAGTGCCAAATGCAAAATTTTGGCCGAAAACTTTTTTGTTAGACTAGTTAGACCAAAAGTATAAAAGGCAAAGTTGTACAGAATTTTATGCTGATTCGGATAGTATAAAAAATTTTTCCGAAATTTGACCAAAAAGTTCGAAATATCCCCTAAAAAACGTATTTTTCGGTATTTCGGGAAAAATTCGAACTTTTTGGTCAAATTTCGAAAAATTAAAAATATCAAAAGATAGAGAATAAAATTCTGCACAACTTTGCCTTTTATACTTTTGGTCTAACTGTTCTAACAAAAGTTTTCGGCCAAGCTCCTGCATTTGGCACTTTTTTTAACGCCATAACACCCTTTCACCCATCGTTCCCTTTTGTTTCCTCTCTTACCGATCACCACCAGTGAAAGTGCTCCAGCCCTCTGTGCATGCCGTGCCTTTTGCTCAAACATGCACTCGCCCCTCCTGACCACCACCACTTTGCCGTTCAATTCTCGTCCATTCTGAAGCGGAGTACATGCCTTCAACGGATCGGCCAGTGCCACTTCGCCAGCAAATTGTCCCTTAGCATCAAGTCTAGTTCCGAATTGCGCAGGTGCCACAATTAGGCTAAATAGTCCATAATGCGGCGAAGAAATTACTTGTAGAACACCACGTTCTGGATATGGACCTTAAATGTTATTGTCTTATTCATTTAATGTGCTCACCAATTTGATCCAACGATTCTTGTTGTTCTTTGAGAAAAGTGGACATTTCGCGGATGAATTGCAACCCATGAACGGCAAATTTTGCATTTTGGGCCTGTGAAATAAAAAAGAAAAGTTTATTAATGTTGTGCATTTTTAGAAATAAGGGAAAAGACATTAAAATTTAATATGGCAAAAGTTATGTGCTATAATCCTAAAATAGAATCATTTTTATAATCAAAAAATTTATTAGTTTTTATCACACAAAAAAGGACATACCAAAACCCGGATAAAAAAGAAAACATTAAAGTACAATAAAAATGAATACAAAGGTGTTAGAAAATGTAAGAAAATATATTTTTATTAAGTGTAGAAGAATATGGTATTCCATTATGCACTAATGATTTTCTCCAAATCTATTTTAAGTCGATGAATTGATCCTCTGACTTCTGCTGAGAATAAACAGCTTATGAATCAACAATGAAACAATTATGGGCACCAAAGAGGTGAGTAAGAGGAGTACCCAAAGCACGAGCACGATCATCATCTGTACAAAGGAATAAAACTACCAAATGGACCAATAGAGCATAAATGGGTGCAGGGGAGCAGGGGCGTATCCAGAATTTTGCCATGGGGGGTCCACTACACCGAAAATCATCAAAAATTCAACTTTTTCTTCTCATGGGAGGGGGTCAAAAACTCTGGTTGACAAGTTTTTTTTAAAAGAAATTCACTATATTACGAGTTTGAAAAAACTCGGAGAAATTTTTAAAAATTTATGTCTTTCTCTTAAGAAAACTGGTCAAATATTGTCTAAAAAAATTTTCATAAGGGGCCATGGGGGGGGGGGGGGTCCATGGACCCCCGGACTACCCCTGAATACGCCCCCGCAGGGGAGACATCCGTCTCCGTCTAGACGGAGGAATCAAAATTTTTTACGATTTTATTGAATCGACCTTGTCTACAATTTGATTTTTTCGCAAAAAATCATTTAAGAAATTATTTTCAAATTTTTTTTCAACAATCATTTTCACGATCATCATCTGTACAAAGGAATAAAACTACCAAATGGACCAATAGAGCATAAATGGGTGCAGGGGAGCAGGGGCGTATCCAGGATTTGTGAAAATGATTTGTTAAAGTATTTTCTTTCGATTTCTAATTTTTTTTTTTTGCTTTTTTTCCATTCAACCACTGATTATCTAAACAATTAAAATCGTAAAATATCACAACAGAATGGAATGTGAAAGGAAATGAGTGATTAAATCATAATGTGGTACTACTATGTCCTAAAGTGAATTGTGAATTTAAGGACAATCAAACAAGATAAATAAAGCGACTAATTTAAATTTAGGAAGAAAATGATTTACCGTTTGCGCAGTGTAGAGCATCTTCACAAAGCCGCTTTGTTCAACATCAACTTGAATTCCCATCCTTTTAAGTTCTGCCAAATAGGCAGGATTAGTTGGATTGAAGGACCAGGCTCGTAACCGATCATCACTAATAATGATAAAAATTAGAGAATTTTTTTCAAAAGTGTTACTCGTCTGCCGCACATGTTTCCTTGCCATCAATCGATTGGTGATCCGCTAACAAGCTGACATCGTCCAGTACTTTGCTGACAGCCTCACGAATCTGATTACCAAAGATTATCAGTCGATCAGGAGACTGTAACAATTTTGCGAGTCCTTGGTCTTCAGTAACAATGTTGGGACAAGCGGATTCAAAACGCGGTCGTTGAGCCGCCTCATGCGCTATAATCTCGTCCGGATCAATCAAGATTCGGCGAGGTAACTGGAATTTACTAAAATAAAAAGGCATAAAATGCTAAAAATAAACCCTATCTCCATCATCCGCAGTCATTTCGCCTATGGTAAGAGGTAGAAAATGCGCTTCAGTGGTAAGAACATAATTGTCCGGATGAAAAGGTAATTCATTTGGGTCGGCAAAAATCATGTACAAATATTTAAACGTCTCAGCCAATACAAACGATTCCATCCTAAAAAATGAATTTCTTAATGTATGAAGGGAAAAAAAACAAATAAGATTGAGGAATTTTTTGGGTATCCATTTTTATAAAAACCGATGCGGAGAAGAAGAAAAAATTTGAATTTAAGTAATGATACAACTGCTAATTAAAAGAGAACATTTCTTTAGTTTTAGATTGGATTTTATTTTTTCTTATGGAACCCTTATATTTCACTATATCCTAATAAAAAATAATCCCTAAATCCTTAATTCATTAGATGTATTTTTATTCCTCACTGGTCTTCGTGCTCTAGTGTTTGCACATCTTTTATCGAAGCAAATCCACACCGGACTTTTACGTTTTGCTCTAAACTCTCCATTACTTGCTTTGCCACCTTAAGATACAATTTAAATAAATATTTGTAAATATAAACCTCCAAATAATGGGGATCTCTAGTGGCTCGGTACAGAAAATAAGTGCTTTCAATGAATTCTGGTCGTAGTGGATGTGTAGCCCAATGAACTTGGAGGTCATGAGTAAAAGCATCTGGCAGAAATTTGTGCCGCTAAAAGATTCACAAATACCACCATCTAATTACGGACATTCAAAGCATAAAGTACCTTAACAACATTATACAGCATCTCGTGCATTTCTATAGCACTCCGCAAATCTCCTTTTAGCACTTGAACACCGGGCCAAAATGCCATCAAGGCATCCATATATGAACGGGAGGCAATTTGAGGTTTGTGCATTTGGACATCGATGAACAAAGGACCCTTGTTCAGGTATCGCATAATGCTCTCATAGTGCTTAAATGATTTAAATTTACTTAAATGATTTAAGTTTAGACTAGAAAAATAATTGGGAAACTTACTTTATTGAATCGGTGCAAATAGTCTTCTTCCCCAAGTAGTATATATGTCTTGAGTGTGCTAAAATACGAATTCATCATCTATAATTAGAGAATATTTACTATTCATAATAGGAATCGATTCCTGCTCCAATGCCTGAATCTCGCCTTATCCAATCACCTGCATTTTATTATTTTCTTTTAAATTCAATAAAATTTACCCGAATTGACGTTGAGCACTGTGCCCATCAGATCTGAAGCTTTATGGCGTTGAGCCCACAAAAAATCCATCGCCTTTCGCGCTTTGTCCTCGTAAATTGGATTTCCTGTAAGTCGACTGAGTGCTGCCCATTCGAGTATCATTGTTCCACCGCATGCTGTACAAGTGTCCTGTTGGCGCCGTAGATTCGGCACTAGACCATGTTTTAAGTTTATCTTAAAACACTCATGATAAAAAATGGGAAAATTAATTCATAGGAAAGTACCCTTGAGTGCGGTACTCCACTGGTTGTATTGAAAGCAGGCAAAAGCCGATCGGCCAAATCAGTGGCCATTCTCAACAATTGATCGGAATACCAAAGAAAACGACTTGAATCCGTTTTTTGTTTAACAAGCAAACTCATTAAATGCGCTAAAGATAGCAAATTCCTAATAAAAGTACCCCAAATTAAACCTGAAATAAGTCCTCCGATCATTCGAATGTCTTAAAATTCGAGCAAATATTAATGAACAATTATGAGCGAACTTGTCTCAAAAACGGACACAATTAGGTCAGAGTCGAAGCGTACAGTGTCCGCCACCAATCTCACTGCGCGTTCGAACTCGTCAAACTCCCCAACCACAACAAGGGTGTCAAGCGTGTCAACAAGAGTCAGCGAAAAGTTTCCGAGAGCATCGTCGACATCTACCATTTTCTTTGGTCAATCTTGTTTTTACCAATAGTTACCTCCCCGGCTGGGTGTCACACCACGTTGACGACCCCTACAGCTGATGGGCATCAGTTCGTCGTGTGGGAAGGCGTGCAGCATATAGGACGTGTACCCGTGCATGAACATTTCATGGGCCTTTTCCCTAAGAAGAATGATTTTTTATTTTTTTCCCCTTTGGTCATAAAACCTGAGTGCCGTTTTATTTAGTGTGTCAATTCCATCGTCAACCTTTTGCACATAACTGGACCTTGTTTCTGGAATATTTGCTAAACATGCAACGCAAAAGAGCATAAGTAGAGTTCGCCAATGTTGTAGACCTAACCGAAAGTCATCTAAAGCCAACACAATAAAACATTGAGAGTTGACTTTTCGGTAGAATAGCATCTAAAATTCATGATATACATTAAAACATTAACATAAATATTCGGCACCAAAGAGCGGTGCAACCGACACAGAATAAAAATTAAGCGCTTGGAGAAACGCTTTTAACCATCAATTTTATGAAGCGAATTCCTTATTTTAATCTACTATACTATGCTGCTACAGGAAAAGCGGATAAGCAGAGAAAAAGAAATCCTCCAACAATTGTTTTAGTGTAATTAGTAGGGCTGGTACTAGTACTTTCAGGGAATTTCCCTAAGCCAAAATAGGGACCTATTAGGGAGCAAAAAAAGGCCAAAATAGGGACAAAATAGGGAGGAAAGTAGCGAAAATAGGGAAAAATAGGCAAAAAATTTTCCCATTCTTAGGGGTGTATTTTTCAAAAAAACAAAAATTTCGTCAAAAAAGCATAATAAGCTTTTAAAAACCAATTTAACCATAGCTTGATATGTTTTCAATATAAAAATGAAGATTCATAAAAATATAAAATTAAAAAATATTAAAATTTTTCGAAATTTTTTTCAAAAAAATTTTGAAAATTTTTTAGAAAAAAACTAAAATTTTTCCAAAAATTTTTACAAAAAAACTAAAATTTTTCCAAAAATTTTTAGAAAAAACTAAAAATTTTTCCAAAAAATCTAAAATTTTTGGTTTTTATTGCATTTTTGTGAAGAATTTCTTAAAAAAGGCCAAAATAGGGACAAAATAGGGAGGAAAGTAGCGAAAATAGGGAAAAATAGGCAAAAAATTTTCCCATTCTTAGGGGTGTATTTTTCAAAAAAAAAATCAAAAATTTCGTCAAAAAAGCATAATAAGCTTTTTTAAAAACCAATTTAACCATAGCTTGAGATGTTTTCAATATAAAAATGAAGATTCATAAAAATATAAAATTAAAAAATATTAAAAATTTTCGAAATTTTTTTCAAAAAATTTTTGAAAAATTTTTAGAAAAAAACTAAAGGCTGTCTTAAAAAAAAATTTTTTGCTTTCTGTCTTAAGAAAGCAAAAAATGTTTAAGAGGGTAATAGTGTAGTTTAGGATCCCCCTTTTTTGGAAAAAAATTCGATGTCCCAAAAATGGTCCAAAATCACATCCTAGGGTCAGTTTTTGACGCTGAATCCGAATCTGACGTCCATTTTGACATCTGACGTCATCTGACGCAACTTTCTGACGTCGGAAATTTTTGACGTCAAATTTTTTTTCAAAATAATGACGTTCTAGGGCCAGTTTTTAACGCTGAATCCGAATCTGACGTCCATTTTGACGTCCGACGTCATCTGACGCAACTTTCTGACGTCGGAAATTTTTGACGTCAAAATTTTTTTTTCAAAATTTCATTTTTAGATTATATGACCCGGCTATCCTTCATAGTGCGTGGGGTGCTTAGGCAACCATACGGTTCAATAGGTGCGGGCTGAAAGATTATTTATTTTTAACTAATACTTTTAATATTGGGCTCGCCGAAATCGTCTAGCTAACAGGACTATGAGCCGGTTAAATACATTTTGCATTTTCTCTTTAAAGGTAGCCACCCATGTGAACATTGATATTTTTATTATTTTTTCGCTGATTTCAATGCATAAAATTTAATTTTGGAAAAAAAAATTTTTGACGTCAAAAATTTCCGACGTCAGAAAGTTGCGTCAGATTACGTCAGACGTCAAAATGGACGTCAGATTCGGATTCAGCGTTAAAAACTGGCCCTAGGACTTTTTGAGGCATTTTTGGGACATCAAAATTTTTGGCGTCAAAATTTTTCGACGTCAAAAAGTGACGTCAGATGACGCATTAGGTCAAAACGGACGTCAGATTCGGATTCAGCATCAAAAACTGACCCTAGGATGTGATTTTGGACCATTTTTGGGTCATCTAATTTTTTTTCCAAAAAGGGGGGTACCAACTGAAGTATAGCCCATTTATTAGCAAAAAATCAAATTTCATGGTCATTAATGCTTTTGAATCAAGTTTTTCGTATATTACCGTGCGAGTTTTTTTGATCCAAATGTTAGCGGACGTGCTACAGTACCAATGAGCACTCTTTTTCTTTTTCATGAGCATTCTTTTCGTTTTCTTCAACACTTTTTCATGAGCATTCTCTCGTTTCAACGAACACTTTTTTCGCTTCAGATAACGAGCCGATTTCCAACTTTTGGGTCAAAAAACATTTGTATGTACATATTACTGCATCAAAAATCATATTTTCATTGGGAGAATGGGTGAAATTTTATTTTATTGCGAGCGGCGGCAGCCCCATTATGGCAGACTCACTGAGTCCTTCCCTTAAGAAATTGATCATTTTTGACATTTATTTGTAAGATTATTGTACTGAGAGTGCCGGCGGCAGAACCGCCGGAGAAAAATTTAAAAATTTAGGATTTGCGTTGGTGCGAAAGTCGCTTTTCTTTTCAAATAAGTTTTATACTCGGAGAGTATAGAGTTGTAAAATCAGCGCAAAAAATCCATAAAATTAAATTATTTTTCCGCCTCTATGATTTTATAACGCGTAAGCATGCGACATTAAATGATTGTTGTTTGTTTCTTTTTCCTATTTATTCACTTCTTATGTATTATTTTACAAAAGGAATTATCGCTTCAAAAAATCATTAGAAAAGGATTTTTATGAGATATGAGAGACTGTTTTATTTTATACTCGGCCAACTACCAGGCCAAAAAATCATTTTAACAATACCATGCATATGCATGAACATCCCATGCCTTTTTTAAAAGCCATTTTTTTTATTTAAATACATAAATCGTGTATCGAAATGGGAATTTTTATTTGGATCTGAATCAAGTGTAGAGACACATCTAAAAAACATGAAATTCTTCGCATCGAAATTCGATTTATTTAACTATCAAAGTTCAATCCACTCCTAAAGTTATCCAAGGTTTGTCTTTTTGGATGAATTCGGGCATATTCGAAAAAGTTGAAGGACAATGAAATTTCGTTGATAATCCGTAAGAGCTTGACCTGCTTTTTGATGAGGTTCTCAAAGTTAAGGAATAAGAATTAGTCCACACACTTCTCGCACAAGATAGTAAAATAGCGCACATCTAAAATTGCTGTTGTCGGTTAAAATGAAAAAGTTGTTTTTGGAAAATTTTGCTAAGTAAATGCCATCTTTTCTGGAAAATTTTCATACAAAAGGCATGTTGAGGTTCTATTTTAATGAATCCAAAAAATAGGGACCAGGTCATATTGTCGACTGGACATTTCGTCGACAAAGCAAAAACGGACATATCGTCGACACAGCCAAAATGGACAAGATGTCGACGGACATTTCGTCGACTGGTCAAATTGTCGACTCAGCCAAAAACGGTCAAAATGTCGACACAGCCAAAAACGGTCATTTTGTCGACGGACATTTTGTCGACACAACTTGTCTACAACCCTTCCGCATCACTTCTATTCACCTTCCGCGTCCTTCCGCATCACTCAAATTCACCTCCCGCGTCCTTCCGCATCACTCAAATTCACCTTCCGCGTCCTTCCGCATTACTCAAATTCACCTTCCGCGTCCTTCCGCATTACTCAAATTCACCTTCCGGAAGGTAACCGGAAGGATCTATAAAGGACGCAAGGACGCGGAAGCGTTCTGGAAGGTAAGCGGAAGGGTCTAGAAAGGACGCGGAAGAGTCTGGAAGGTAAGCGTGGGGAGGACGCGGAAGCGCTCTGGAAGACAAGCGGAAGTCGACAAAATGACCGTTTTGGCTGTGTCGATATTTTGACCGTTTTTTGGCTGTGTCGACGATATGTTCGTTTTGCTTTGTCGGCGAAATGTCCGGTCGACGAAATGTCCGTCGACATTTTGTCCAGTCGACAATATGACCCCATACAAAAAAATATATTGAATAATTAAAAATAAATTTCTGTTATCTGCCATCTAACACCCCAAATAAATCATTTAGTAGATCTTGGTAGCTGTGGTGTGGTGCTGGATGAAAGCATCCCAGTAGGTTGTGAACTGTGAAAGAAAAAGTAATATTCAAAACTGTGTGTTGAATACCCGAGATTTGTTGCCGCGAGTAGAGCCGCTTGATAGAGCAAATCTGATGAAAATCCAGTAACATTTAAAGAATTTGATGACGTTCCGCTAGCAGTGGCTGCAGCTAAAGCCTGGATACTCAGTGCGGACGGGAACTGATGCCCAGTTTGGGCAGTGGCTGTGATCTGAAAAAAAACGAATTTAATTTAAAAAAAACCTGTAAATTACATTTTGAAGATCAAATGATTGCAACTGCGATGGATAATTAGTGAGAACGGAAAGAGGAGTTTGAGAAATTGGTGGTCCCGGACCAATAGGGGTTGTGCCCAAAAGATTGCTCATCCCGGCACCGGATGCACTCGGTAAATGTTGGCGCAAAAGCTGAGCTACTGCATTTTGTGCCTCAAAAAATTGGACTAAACAAAGTAATTAAGGACTTAAAATTACTTGTTGTTGTTGCTGGAGATATAATTGTTGAGAGGATGATTGTTGAGATGGAGCCTGAGTCGAACTGGAGGGATGAGATAGCATCCCAAAAGAAGTCAATTTACTGAAAACAAAAAAATATTCAATTCACTCAAATGTAGGATGCACCTCTGTTGAGGTTGCTGATGCAGAAATGGCATTGTCGAGCCCCCGGCCGCTCCTCCGATTGGAATATTCGTACTAGAAGATGCTGCACTTGTTGAGTTCTGCATGAGAAGTGAAAGCAGCGATGGTGAAGGAACTTCAAAGTAAAAAACGATCTCAGAAAAAGGCCGATAAACCTGCAGTTATACCAGTTTTTTGCCATTGGAGAATCACCTTTACCCTTTTCCTTTTCTCCTTACCCCCTCCCCCAGGTACGGACTTGATGCCCACCTGTGGCCGATGCGATGATGGTGTTCAATGCTTGCTGCGCATTTTTCAATTGCAAAATGTAATCCTGTTGTTGCTAAAAAGAAAAAAGAAACTTTAAAAAAAAAGAAAAATTACGGCCAGTCTACGCTGCTCCTCTATCCTGCGTTGTTCTTCCGCCAATAATCTCCGCTGTTTTTCTTGCTATAAAAATTAAAAATGAATTTGTTTATTAAATGAATAAATTTAATCTGCAACCTCTTCCCGCTTTCGTTTACGCTCCGTCTCGCGACTGTGTATGGATTTCAATGCAGCCAACAGTTGGTGCTTCTCCTGATTTAGTTCCTCGATTTTGCTGCAATATTATTAAAACATGAAATTATCGCAAAATTAAAAAGTAGAGATCGGCCTGTACCTTACTAGATTCAGACCTGTACTTTTCTGCCAAGAAAAATTAAAATTATATAAAAAATTGTATTTTTAGCAAATTTTCTAATGGATTACAACTTTTCAAGGCGCTTATTTGAAAAAAAAAGATCAATTTTTTTATTAATTTTTACTTGGAATATTAAAAAAGGCAAAATGCATGGCTGTACAAGGGGGGGGTCAATATCGCATATCGCAGCGATTTTCAAATCAATATCGCAAAAATCGGGGGTGGGGAGGAAAAAAGAGGGGAAAAAGAGAGGAAAAAAGGGGGAAAGGAGGATAAAAGGGCGAAAATAAAGAAAAAAATTATCCTTTTTTGTGATATCGCAGCTTTAGAAATCCAAAAATTTCCATCAATTTTTGCGATATCATAGATATTTTCTTAAGAAAAAAAGTATTTTTGTAAATTTTTTGCTATCACAGAAAAACATTTTAAAAAAAATTTTCAGATTTTTGCGATATTTAAAAAAATTCTTTCGAAAGCTTCAAATACTTCCTATCAAAATGACCAATTTTCTCACGAAAAATTTGACATTTTAAAAAAAAATTTCCCGGCGGCCCCTATCGGAACCGCCGGACCACCAATTTTCTCAGAAACTGTTTTCCACAGACAAATCTATCTAAAATTAGATAATTTTGCACTAAAAGTTTTATATATAAAAAAATTGGAAAAAATACAAAAAATAGCTTTTTCGCATTTTTTACTCGAAAAAATCAATATCGCAGAATTTGACCCCTCTGATGAGGGGGGTAGAGGGGTATATCGCATATCGCAGCCGAAATTTTGACCCCCCCCCCCTTGTACACCTATGGCAAAATGGAAGAAAATATGTGTGATATAACTCCAAATTTGGTTTTTCTAACTAAAAAAATACTCCTAATCAAGGAATTTTTTTTTTGATAATTCCGGGAAATGAAACTTCTGGAAAATGACTAAATTCTCAATTCACGAGTAATTCATAAGATAACCCATTCAACTTTTTTTTAGAGCGTGCAATATCAAATTGTGATTGAAAACGATTTTATAATGGTTTTTAAAAAGTACAGACCTCTAGATCCAGTTATAATAAGTCCTAAGTCTGAACCTGTACTTTTCTGCATATAGGTACAGGATTTTTCAATTTGCTGATCTCTTTTAAAAAGATTGATCCTGGATATAGGTGGAATAAATTGACCAATTACTTTGCATAATATTGCTCCTCCGCCTCTGCGGTTGCCTTTTCCTCTCGTGCACGTTGCAAAGTTGCTCGGGCATCCATCTTTTGCTTTTTGAGCGCAGTCCGTTTGGCTTTTTCTGCTTCGACACGCTTAAGGAAAATCAATGGATATTGAAAATTTTATGTTAAATTCTATTTGATTTGGTATGAAATCAATAGTTTCCACAAAAAATGGATGGAAAATCGTAAAATAAATGGACCAAAAATAACTAATATGGACAAAAAATTGGTGAAATTTTTTTTTAGGTATTTAACGTTTTAAACCCTATTCCTATGGTAAAATTGATTAGATTTAACTTATTATGCTCATTCTATTTTCGAAAAATTAAAAAAGTAATTGTAATTTTTTTCCAAAAATAGTATCGGTCGCATCATAAAAAAGGGCCGCCATAGGAAAAGTTTAATTCATAACTTTTTTATTTTTCAATTTTTTAAAGTTCTATAAAAAGCAAATATATGCTAAAAATTAAGCTTTTTAAGTAGGCATTTTCATTTTTTCAATATTCAATCAATTTTTTGAAATTTCTGAAAATTTTCGATTTTTTCGAAAAACATGCCTAACTTTTTTTCTGGATAATATTTTAGGTCCAATTTTTTTTCAAAATAATTTATTTTACTAGCTCTACAAAATGACACCATGAACTCCCAAGATCCTATAGGGAAAGTTAGTTAGATTGGATATGATGTGTAAAAAGTGATGAAAATTTTCTTTGGGTACCGCCATTGGATCAGCTTAAATTCTGATTTGAAAATTGTGAATAATAACAAATTTGGTATCAACATATAGAAAACAATCAAAATAATGTTATAGTAGGCGATTTAGAATGATTTGGTTTAACAACATCCAAAATCAGCATGATAAAGAAAGGCGGCCCTTTTTTATGATACGACCTGGTAAATATGAATTAAAAGTGCGAATATAGAAAATATTGATCATAAATGCAAGTGAGGTAAAATAATGCTAAAAATGCCTTTTCTTTTTCACGCTTTTTTGGTTATAAAAAATAGGAATTTCCATATTTTAGTGGCCATAATAAAATTCCTACTTTTTTCCCAAGTTTGATGTATTGAATTAAAAATTTGGTCCTTTGAACTGGATCATCAAAAGGATTTAGTTGCATTGAATTCGCAGCAGATGCCTCCTCACTCCCCTCCTTGGCTGCTGCTTCGCAAGACTCATTTTTCATCTTATTCCCATCATCATCCATCGTAAAATCGAATTTTGTAAGATGATTTTAAATAAAGAATAATGACTATAAAGCGCCGGACTAAAAATCGCAAAAACGGATGATATAAAAAAATCAATCTCAAAAATATGAAAAAAATATGAAAATATGCATTAAAAATTTAAATTTTTAGAAATAAAAATATTTATTTATTTATTGCAACATTACAATATTAAAAATAGAAAATTAAACTAAATCCGTTCTTTAATAATAACATATATAAACAACTCAAAACTTCAAAAGTCAGTTCTTATTAAACCTCTTTCTTACATAGAGGTGAAAGAGGGTTAAGAATAGAGACAGAATCACAAAAGAATGATCAAAAAAGAGAAGGCAACATTATCACTAAAGTGAATAGAATGTGACAAACCAACTACTATTACTATATCAGACATGAATTTTGCGATTGCGTAACATCTGTTGTTTATTTGCATTCGCCACGAGCACGACGCCATGCTTCAGCTCCTGAGCGGCGTCCATGATTTTGAGCTTCTGTGCCATCCCTGAGTTGGGGATGTGCAGTGAGAAATTCGACCAATTCCCGTATCATCTGTTGATTGAGATCGGCTTGTCGTTCGTCAGTCAACTGGCGGGCTAATCTCATATTTAATTTCTAAAATTATTTTGGTTTAAAAAAAAGATTGTGTATTTACCGCAATAAAGTTTCTCAAGACAGGTTCTCTCACTTCTTTTCGTCTTCTTAATACCGCCCGATGATTGAAGTGATAACGCCATGTCACATCCTGTATGTGGTCAACAGCCAATGCAATTACATAGGCATGTTTTTTGCCCCAACCCTTAAAATAAGAGTAATTACGGGATTTAACGACTGAATGTTTGTCTTTTTATGTCTCACTTTGTCATACATCAACGGTGTGTCTATTACATTTTCACATGGATCACAATGCAGCCAACGTTTTAGTTGATCCGAAAATACTTCAACCCACACATGATCCAAGTTGTCCATAATCCATCTAAATTTTTTTAAAATAATATACAAAAAATGAATTAACCGTGTCTGGAAACCCATCGCCCGACAACAAAGAGCAAAACAATTTGCATATTCTCCACAACGACCCTTCCTTGTCTCGAGCAATTTCACAGGATTGTTATAGCGCGGAAATCGAATTTGCTCACTGCATTTCCCACATCGGAAAAGCTCTACTCGGTCAGCCTCGTCTTGTAGTTCGTCAGCCGATGGTATGCTGGTACCTTCTGTATGGGAAATATTTGAATATATCATTGGCCGCATAATTAGAATAATAAAATAGACCTGATATTGAATCCACCTCGCACTTTTCACACCTTGGCTGATTCACCCATGTAAAGAATCCATGAAACCAATTGAGTAATTCTTTCGACAGTTCGTAGTCATTACACTCGCCATCTATTGTTGCTTTTTGGCGAAGTTCATCTGCGGGAATAAGTGAGAGAGCAACTGTTTGACTGATGGGATCTTCATAAATCGACATCTGAAATTTTTAAGGATTTCATACAATTTTGTTTTTCTTAAAATCACTTTTTCTGCGAGGGATACCAATCGCTCCAACCATTGCCGTTCTGCAGCATTCGCAACATGTTCTCCTATAGGTTTTGAACTGATACCCGCCACAACACCTGCTCGAGAAGCAACCAACGTTGCTATCAGATGTTCTAACCCGCCAGGATCTGCACCCTGAATTCTGCCAAGTTCATCTCCATTTTGCAGAATCACGAATGTCGGCATAGCTCGAATAGAATATTGTTGGCATGTAGCTAAAAAAATTAATTCCTCAAATAAATTGACTACTTTTTAGGACCTCTACAACGATCCACGTCAATTTTCAAAAATATAGCTTGCTGTGTGTATCTGTTGGAAAGATTTTCAAATAGTGGGGCAACAGCCCTACAAGGCCCACACCTTAAAAAATTTATTGTCTTCAGCAGAGGTTAATATTTTCAAGGACAAACCAATGAGCAAAGAAATCGCAAACAACAAGGCGGGATTGTCCAGCAGATGTCAATGCTTGATGGAAGGCACTATCATCATTTATATGTTGTACAACCATCCTTTGTATGTACAATTTTTTTATAATTTAAGACAATTTTTCTATAAAAAATAAATTCGACTAGAAAATTTTACATTAATATTTTTACTAGTGTAACTACTTAATGTTTTATCATTTGTGGTCGCGCGGGGATTTATTCCAATGCAAACAAAAATCGCCAAACAAAAAATATAATTTAAAGCAGAGATCGTATCTGTCCTTAGAGTTGTCCTTATTTTCGACCCATGTCCTTATTTTGTCCTTATATTTGGGATTTTGAGAAATTTATCCAAAAAATGACCAATTTTCTTAAGAAAAAGGTCTAAATTTCAAAATTTTCTCTGGCCGCCCCCGCCCCTATCGGGACGGCCGGGCACCCCATACAGTGAATTTTCTGGAAAACATCAATTAAAAATGACCAATTTTCTTAAGAAAATGGCCAAAAATACTCAAATTTTTCTCGCCGGTACCCCAGATAACGAATTTTCTCCAAAAAATAACTTAAAAATTAATCAATTTTTCAGAAAAAAATTAAAATTTTCTCCGGTGCCGAAACCAAAAAATGATCAATTTTCTTAAGAAAATGACCGAAAATTCTCAAAAATTTCTCCGGCGGCCCCTATCGGGACCGCCGCCTCCCCCTCCCCCCGTAAAACAATTTTTGTAAAAAAAGCTGAAAATAAGGTCCGCGAATAGACATCTTTGCAATGAGAATTATCATCTTTCATTCCAAGAATTCTATGGTTTTTCTGATTAAAAACAACAAATTGCACGCAAAAATAGTCTGAGGGAACAAACACAGCGCTCCAATTTGTGCAAAAAAGTCCATTTTGGGATCAAATGTCTTTGACGTTCAAATTCATTCGGCAGATTTTGGCGATGAATTTTTCAAATCAGCCAAGAAAAGCTCTATGAAATTTGTACCAAATGAAGAAAAACAAAGCGGAATTGGGAAAAATATTCGAGAAAATCAGAAAATTAATTCGTTTTTTAAAGAAAATCAATTGGTTTTATATTAATTTTTCCATTGCTAATGGTTCTTGTTCTTTTATAGACTTTATAGGCTTTTAGTCGGCGTTTCGTAGTTTTTATTTCTCTGCTTGTCTGCCTTCCTTTATCTTTTTCTCTTTATTGCTCTCTCTTTCGGGCGGGGGAGACTGTTATCGATCGCTGACCGAAATGAACCAAAGTAATGAAACACCTAACTCAAAAGTATGCCGCCGCCGTTTCGTGTATATTAAACTTAAATTTACAAAAGACGCCCGGAATTGTAGATAAGGAGGTGTGCCGACATTTGCGGCCCCGACATTTGCGGCCCATTCATTATAACTCGGCTCAAACGAAATCTAGAAAAATGAATTTGGTGTCAAAAAATTTAGCAAAAAATTAGCTACAAAATGAGCCTATTCCCATCCAAATTGGTCCGCTACAAAAAAAGTTATGGCCAAAATACCGTGAATTTGGCCAAATTCATTACATTGGCCATAACTTTTTTCACAGTGGCCGAATTCGAGCGAGTTTAGGCTCATTTTGTAGCTAATTTTTTGCTCTATCTTTTAATAGCAAAAACATTTCATTAGGTTTGGTTTGAAGCGATTTATAGCAATAGCCGCAAATGTCGGGGCCGCAAATGTCGTATAACCGATAAGGATGTGCTTAATCATTTTGTAGAGAGAAACTCGTTTTTATTGCGTTTTAGAAAAATTACAAGTGACGTGATACAACTAGCTCAATTGGAAGTTTAGGAGTGTAGGTGTTCCGTAGTAATCCTTGTAAGACAGAGATATGAAAAAAAGAAAGAGTGTGCAAACAAGGGAGAGGGAAAAGGAGCGCGACGAAAGAGTGTATGGCAGACAGTCAGACGGACAGTCAGACGCTCAAAATGGACTTTTTTGCACAAATTGGAGCGTTGTGTTTCAGTGTATATTATTCTCTCATTCTCATTACCGTCTGACTTCTTTTTCTCTGCTCATTCAATCTTCCTGTAGCATTCTACAATAAGGAAGTCGCTTCAAATTCACGATCTTCAGAGTTGGTTAATCAATTCCCAATTTTTATTCAGTACTCTCGAAAAAATAAAGATAATAATATGTAAAATCCGCGTCAGAAAAATGTGGAAATCCCTTTAAATCAGAGATCGTATCGAAAATTTTCCAAAATAAGGACATGAAGAGCAAAAAATAAGGATTTCACTGGGGAAATTCCTCAAAAATAAGGACACTTTTTAAAAATGCAAAAATTCAAAAATATAATCAATTTTATGCATCATATTTGTTCACAGCGCTCCAATTTGTGCAAAAAAGTCCATTTTGAGCGTCTGACTGTCCGTCTGACTGTCTGCCATACACTCTTTCGTCGCGCTCCTTTTCCCTCTCCCTTGTTCTACGAACTACGAAACGCCGACTAAAAGCCTATAAAGTCTATAAAAGAACAAGAACCATTAGCAATGGAAAAATTAATATAAAACCAATTGATTTTCTTTAAAAAACGAATTAATTTTCTGATTTTCTCGAATATTTTTCCCAATTCCGCTTTGTTTTTCTTCATTTGGTACAAATTTCATAGAGCTTTTCTTGGCTGATTTGAAAAATTCATCGCCAAAATCTGCCGAATGAATTTGAACGTCAAAGACATTTGATCCCAAAATGGACTTTTTTGCACAAATTGGAGCGCTGTGCTGAAACTGATTTGGAAAATCATCTTTTTTGGAAAGTTGGAAGAAAATTTGGTTTAAATTGCAGTTTGTGCGTCCAAACTCCAAAGGAATTTTATGCGTCCNTCCAAACAAAGATTATGAGTCCAAACAAACTTTAAAGCGTCCAATCAAATTTTATGCGTCCAATCAATAATAACAGGGTTCCCAACTCTCTGATGCCCGAAAAAGGACATCAAGCATAAAATTAAAGATTTTGGGGTCGAAAAAAAGGACACACTTTAAAATACTAAAATAATACTTGTATTGTAATTTAAAAAAATGATTTTTTTTTGAAAATTTTGAAGAAAAAAGGCAGCTTTCCTTTAAAAATCGTCAAATTTTTCAAATTTATTCCTGGTTACGAGTGAATTGATGAGTGAAATCATAGCTAGCGGCAACCAAAAGCTGCGTTGAATTGTTAGCGTCACTACCGAAGGCATTCTTGAAGAAAATCCTCTCTGTGGGGGTGCCAGCATAATTTTTTTAATAATGATTTTCGTGTAGCTAATTTAATAAACAAAATAACATATCGAACAAGGGATGTTTCTGACTCGCAGCGAATATGACCGAGGAGTAAATACATTTTCGCCAGAAGGTCGACTTTTTCAAGTGGAATACGCCATCGAAACTGTTAAGGTTCAAAGTATTTGTTTTTTTTTAATTTCAGATTTTTTTAAGTTGGGAGCCACAAGCATTGGGATTCACACAAAAGAGGGTATTTTATTGGCAGCAGAACGTCGATCGATGAGCAAATTGGTGGTGGCTGATTCCATGAGCAAAATAGCCAAGATCGACAAGCATATAGGTGGAAAATAAAATCCTCTACATATTTTTGCATGTACATCTTGATAATTGACAATTTTAATTTATTGTTAGTAACTGCGTCGGCCGGGCTTATCGCCGATGCGCGTACTTGGGTGGATCACGCACGAGTCGAGTCACAACAATATTGGTTCACTTACGGACGAAAAATACGGGTTGAAGATGTTACCCACAAAGTATTGCTTGTTAATTAACCAATAATTTTCAACCAAATTCAGGTCTCCAAATTGGCATTGCATTTTGGCGATGATGATTCAAATGTGTGTTAAAATTTTGGCAAAAAGTTTTATGTCATTTTCAGATTCGTCTTGGACGTCCATTTGGAGTAGCGATGCTCTTTGCCGGTGTGGATCATACTGGATCTCATCTCTTCCATCTGGACCCATCTGGGACTTACATCAAATGTCTTGCAAAGGCAATTGGAGCTGGTTCTGATGGAGCGGAGCACACACTGCAAGAACACTGCAAAGATTGTGACAAAGTGATCATGATTGGATCAAGAAAAGTGCATATTGAAAATTTAGAAAATGGGCCTCGTCGAAGCAAGGAAAGTTGCGCTAGAAACTTTGAAGCAGATGATGGAAGAGAAGATCAGCACCAAGAATGTGGAAGTTGTCGAGATCCGGCCGGAAATGGAGGATGGAAAACACGTAAACAGACAATAAACATTAGCATTTAACAATTTTTCTTATGGTTTCAGGTGGGTGCTATTTCGTGGCTGAGCGAAGATCAGGTGCAACAAGTGCTCTCGGAACTTTGATAAGAGATATGCTACTCATATTATTTTTTTGTCTATCTGACTCGTAAATAAATTTCTTTTGATTTATCATTTATTTATTTCCTTCCTACAACAATTTAGGATAGCTTTTCCTTTTCAATTTAATAACATTAAAATTTCTCAAAAAAATCATTCCAAGAATGAATGGTGACACTAAACCACTAAAATGGAAAACGATAGAAGGGGGAGAAAGCAATGTTGAGCCAATTCCTGGTTTGGAGGAGTTCATGAGTGATATTCGAAATGAAATGCAAATGGCACGACAAGAGGAGGAAGAGATCCTGATTCGCATAAAAAATGAACTGGAGAAGACCGAGAAAACTCTGGGTGGGTTTAATGTTTGTTATGTACATTAGATATAGATATATATCAGCAGTGCATAGCCAGTGAAGCGGAATTTCCAAAAAAAAATAAATAAAATTTTCAAAGAATCAGGAGAAGAAAAAGAAAAATCGAACTTCAAACTTAAAAAGGTAAAGGGCCCAGGATTTTCGGGAACTCCTTAACAAATGAACTTTACATAAAACTTGTTCTTAACAACCAACAAACTGATCTAATATTTTACGAAAAAAGCTTAAAATCTCAAAAATTCTCCCACAGTTCCGTTTTTTGTTCTTGCCTAAAAATATCCTCACTACGCCTCTGATATGTTTGCACTATTAATTATCCTTAGTCAGAATTCGCTTTATATTAAGCGCTTTAATATTATAAAGCGTATTCTGATTCTGCGCTTTTTTTACTAACATTGGCCTTTTAGGAACCGCCAACTTCCAACGTCTATTTGAGCAATCGGTCGCGCGCCTCGACGCAGAATTCGAGCGAGTGGAAAACAACGCCCGCCAGCTAGCCAACTCGCTGGACGCCGTTTCCGGGCTCGCCCAGAGCATTTCGGGTCGTGTGGCGACTTTGGACCTGGGAAAGAGTCGCGTAGTGGAGTGTCTGCAACGCGTCAACGACTTGCGGGACCTTGGTGCCTGCGCGAGCGGAGTTCAAGAGGCAATCCGGAGCGAGAAATACGAGGAGGCGGCTCAACACATCCACCGGTTCCTCAGTCTGGACACAGCGGTTTTCAAGATGGGCGATCACATTGAGAGTAAAGGTAGAATGGACAATTCGGCGAAACGAATTTGTGTAAATATAATTTCAGAATTTCATATAATTTAAAAATTTATTCAATCATTTAGGGATTTAGGGTGTATTCGAATTATTAAGATGCCGGCTATTCCGTGAAAAATTGCTACGAAATTCTGAGACAAGCCACCATCGAGCTTAAGATTGTCCTTGAGCAGCGTTTTGACGAGGCTCGCACCGCTGGAGACGTGGCATCCATGGAACGCTTTTTCAAGCTGTTCCCGCTGATAAATGAGCACAGCAATGGACTGCAACGATTTGGCGCGCATTTGTGCAGTCAAATTGAGGCACTTGGGGAGCAGAACTATCGGATAATGGAGGTGGGAACTTGGGATTTCTCAGATTTGAATTGGATTGGGGATTAAGGCCGGAGGGACGGATGACAAGCGGAGGAGTGTGCTGTACGCGGACACGCTGACCATGATATTTGAGGGCGTTGCTCGCATCATCGAACTGCACCAGCCGATCATTGACAGTTGCTACGGACCCGACAAACTGCTGACACTGATCGAGCTGGTACAGCCCGAGTGTGACAAGCAGAGTGCGCGTATTCTGAATGCATTTGTGCAGCGAAGGCATTTTGGGGAGAAAGCACAACAGGTGAGAATGGGGAGAGGAGGAATGAGCACCACGAAGTTGCATTTTATCCAGGTCTCCCATCGGATTGACACCCGTCCTGCAGCGACCGGAGCACCATCCCAGCAAAATCCATCCATGGACGCCATTGAATTGGATTTGTTACTCTCTGAAGTTACCCTGATGCACACTCGGGCCGAACTCTTTTGGCGCTTTCTCCGTCGACGTTTAAATCGACCCTCGGGCAAAGGAAAAATTTCGACTGCAAAGGGACAGGAAGAAGATAAAGAACAAACAAAAAATCAAAAGGAAGACGAAGAGGCGCAGTTGTTGATGGAATCGGAGGGGATCGAGTTTGAAAATGAAGAGAAACGCCAAGAACATGTGGAGAAGGTGCGCAGAGAGCGCGAGGAACGAGCGCGAAAGCTAGACACGGTGCTGAACAGGTCCGGACTGAGCATGAAGATGCAGGTAGATGATGGGGAAGAAAGAGAGGAATAGCCGAAGGGAAAGGCGAGATTTAAAAAATCTGTTTTTTTTCAACTTCTCTGATTATTTATTGAATTTTATGAAGTTTCAATCCTAAATTTTACCTGATTTTCATTCATTTTTTCACCAAATCTACCAAAAATGACAAATAATAGTATATTTTAGGAGTTGTTGGGCAAATACGTGCTGATGGAGCAGTTTTACATGACCGAGTCGGTGTGCAAAGCAATCGCCATGGACGACGTGGAGGAGGGCGCCATGACGAGCTCCCTGCTGGACGATGTGTTTTTTATCGTCCGCAAAAGCATCCGTCGCTCCATCAGTTCCTCCTCCGTGGACTGTGTTTGTGCAATGCTGAACAATGGCGCCACCTTGCTGGAGACCGACTTCCTCAAGTACATCAGCACACCCATCAAAGTAAGGAACAGAAACAGAAGACGGAACAGACAGTGATGCTAAAGTATAATATTTGTAATATTGATAAGAACGGCGAATTTAATCCAAATTTCTCACTTAAACATTATCAGAACTACTAGTACTTTTCAATAACTTTTTTTTTGGTTTTTTAACCTTCCTTCCCCAGTCCGGCTATCCTTCCACCGGATGGACAGCAGAAACGGCATATCAGACGGCACAAAGTGCCTACAATGTGATGCAGGGGAAGGGCGAGGTAGGCGGACCGGAGAAACAGCGGACCTTGTTTCTGGTAGCACTGAACAACCTCCGCGCATCGATGGATTGTGTGGGCACTCTGAAGTCGGGACTGGCCGAGGACTTTCAAAAACATTTAGTCCAGGTATAAATTGGCTTATTTTTGGTGTTTGAATGACAATGAGGAAAAAAATTCGGACCTGACAATGAGCCCTTATCCAGAACTTTATTAACAATTGAATCAAAAATAATAATCCAGAATCAATCGTGGACTGGGTTGGATTCACTCAGACTAATTTAATTTAAGTAACATTTACTCTTTTAGATATCTCAAATGGACAACAAGAAATTGGACAATGCAATGTGCCAATTTGACGATTTTGCGAGGCGCCTGGAACAGCACGCCAATCTGGGCGTGGCCAAGCTGTGCGAGTCCGTTTTTCGGCCCAAATTGAAGAGCAATGCCGAACANTTACTGGAAGTGCCGCACATTTTGGACGACGAACAATTGGCCGAGTTCGAGCTGAACGACCCTTTCATGGCCCAGTTCATTGTGCAGCTGGACCGACTGGTGGCCCAATTTGAGTCATTGTTGGTGCCAGAAAACTACCAGGTGGATAATTATGTAAAAACAGGGATTTTTTGGAATTTTTTTTGCCATTACTAAAAAAGATTTTGAAAAACTAAAAAAAACCATAAAATTTAGAATTGATCCTTTAGGCCACATTTGTTGTTATATTTCAGTCTCTGCTCGGCGTCATGTCCGGCGAGTGTATGCAGCAACTCGAGCGGGTGATGTTCAAGTGCAGTTTCAACCGGCTAGGCGCTCTGCAGCTGGACAAGGAGTTCCGCGAGCTGAGTTCCTACCTGACCTCGCTGGCTGGATGGACCGTGCGCGAGAAGTGTTCAAGGCTTTCGCAGGTGCCTTTCAGGATGGCTTCGTTTTTTAATGGGGAAATTGGGGGATAGAACCTCTTCAATTTTGTCTTCATCACCATCTTCATTCACCGTTTACTTTTTTTAAATCAATGGACTGGTTCATTCCCAACCACTTGGCTATCTCGTCTCAATTTCATTTCAGATGATTGCCCTGCTGAACTCGGAGAGTCTTGAGGAGGCGGTGGCCTTTGTGCAGCATTTGAATGCCGGCAACTCGACCAGTTTGTCGCCCGCCAACTTATCTTTCAACGATATTCGCCGGACTCTACAGCTGAGAAGTGAATTTCCGCGCGATCAGATTGTCGCAAAGTTGAAGCCATTAAATGCTTGAAATACAAATTTGGTGATTGTGATCATTGTGTTCATGCCTTTGTTCCAAAACACTTTTTTTAAACCATATTTATGATATTTATATGTACTTAACCCCAAAAAATACAAATTTATTTGGTAACTTGTGCGTATTTTTACCAAATTATTTATTAATTTTTGTTTTTATTGGGTAAATAAATGAATGTTTTTGAATGGACAAATTATGGATTAGAATTACATATTAGGAGTATGGATTATAAAATTTTTGGTGATATGAATGATTGGATAGGGTTCAAGCGGACAAAATTGTGGACGATTTGGAGGAAAAAAGGGTGGAGTTGGTCTGGGTCCGAACATCCGTGGTGGCCATTGCTCCCGGCAAGGGAAGGGGTCTCCGCCATCGCACCTAAAAATAATTTTTACAAAAAATTAAATTTCCAAAGAATTGAAAATTTTGAATGACCAAAGTCGAGTCGGGGGACTGGCAACCGAAGTGGTCCTGCTGCTGGTCCCCTCGCTCTTCGTGGGCCCTTAGCACTGCCAAAGTACTGCCGCCGCTGCTCTGGCGCCGGCGCTGTTCTCTTTGGCTCGGGTCGCCTCCACTTAAAATGCAAAAATAAAAAGTCAAAAATTAAGGAAAAATCGAAAATTAAATTTTTGGGTTTTGGGGATAATCAATCACCGGGTCCATCGCCAGTCGGACAGCAACAGACGGCAGGGCAACTGCTCGGCCAGCACGGAGTGGTGGGTGACCAGCATGGGCAGCGAGGGGAAGTAGCGCCGGGAGCCCTAAAGGGGCGAAATTGGGAAGAAAATCCCGGGGGAAGTCGGGACAGAAGGATCCGGTGGCCCATCCGGATCCTGACCCACCCGGATGCGGAATCCGTGCTGGTTGCGCAGCAAAAGGTAGTGGGCGATGCCCTTGGGGTTCCGCTGCGGGTCCTCCGCCACGCGGACACTCAGTGCCAAACACCTTCAAAAGCGACGGAAAATGCCGAAATCCGAAAATCCAACCCCCTCGGCCCCCTGGGGACATTCCCGGACCTTCTTCTGCTGCCGGACACTCTGAGCACAAAATGGCCCGGGGGCATGTGGCGGAGATGGCTCATCACCAGTTCCCTTCAAAAACGAAAACCCTTAAGTTTGTCCGAATTTTCGGGGCTTTTCCGACCTTTCCCCGGTTCTGCAGAAGTAGGCCAGCCTCTCCAGCTCTTCCGCCATTGTCTCTCCAATCGGAAAGATCCACTCCTTTCTGTAGGGAGGGGGGTTCGAACTTCGAAATACTAAAAAAATTCCCGAAAACTCACAGTCTCTCGTCGTAGACAAGCTCTTCAGGTTCCGCCGGAGGGGCCTTTTGGCCTTCCGGCCAAAGGGTCCGCGGAATGGTGGAAGGCATCGGAAAAGCGTACGGAGCCTAAAAAGAAAGAAATGGACAAAATTGTTGCAAAATATGAAGATTCCTCGTGCCGGGCCCGAACCGGGTCCTC
>LDKF01000242.1:104037-137007 GCA_001026735.1 Rotylenchulus reniformis | reverse complement strand
GGAGAGGAGGAGAGAGAGAGAGAGAGAGGAAAAAGAAGCAAAGAGAAGTGGAAAAAATGTCCAATTTTTAAAGGAGAAAATTACAATTTTTCAAAATTTTCTCCGGCGACCCTTATCAGGGCCGCCGCCACCCCTCAATACAATTGAAATTGCTGAAAAAATTGAACAAATTTCTTAAGAAAAAGGGTCCAAATTTTAAAAATTTTCTCCGGCGGCCCTTATCAGGGCCGCCGGCACTCCTATAGAGAATCGGTCGGGGTCGGTTGGGCCCCGCCGTTTGGGCCCCGCCGTTTGGGCCCCGCCGATTGGGCCCCGCCGTTTGGGCCCCAGATCAGTTGGGCCCCGCCGATTGGGCCCCGCCCCCATATAAAAAAGATAAGTTCGGCCCCAAAATTCAAAAATTTTTTTTATTAAAAATTAAATGTTTTAAAAGTACTTACATACAAAATCAGCATCGATGGATTTCTGCTCGCTTTTCAATGTGTTAATGAACTGCCAAACAGATGGATGGTGGCAAGAAAAGGCACAGAATTTCAGAATAATTTTTTCGGAATTTGTATTACATCAATATTAATGTATAAAAATATGAGGAAGGACTGTTCAATAGGTGAGTGCTGGATGATTTTTAGATTTTTAAATGCAAAATTTTTATTGTTGGGCTCGCCTTCGGCGAGCCCAACAATAACAAATTTTGCATTTAAAAATCTAAAAATCATCCAGCCCACACCTATTGAACATGGCTTTTGGCCTAAGCCCCCCACGGCTGCCATAGATAGCCGAGTTCGGTAGTCCGTTATAGGTTATCTATGGCTCCATTACATTCCAACTTCATTTTATTACGCTTATTTGCAATATTCTTTTGCTTTTTGCTGTTAAAAAAAGATGAAAATCAATAAGGTAAAATACATTTAAAATAAAATATTGATATATATTTAACATGTTTATGAAGAAAAAAATATTTGTTTTTATTCATTGTTTACTTAATTGTTTGTTCCTACTAGTATAATAATAATCGTTGGGGCCCAAACGGCGGGGCCCAACTGAGCCGGGGCCCAAACGGCAGGGCCCAATCGGCGGGGCCCAAACGGCGGGGCCCAAACGACTCGATCCGTAGAGAATTTCCATAAAAAATGAGCAATTTTTTAAAGAAAAGGGTCTCAATTTCCAAAAATTTTCTCCGGCGGCCCCTATCGGGACCACCGGGACCCCCAAAAAATTAAAAAATAGATCACTTCAAAAAAAAACCGAAAAAATTGGACAATTTCACGAAATGGGAGTTATTTTGATGATTTCGTACTTGGAGACCCCCGACTCCCCCTCGACTTCGTTCGTAAAGTCTTGGGTCGACCCCCCTACTTGTTCACGTATGGGAGGGGGTACATGGTGGACACAAACTAGACAAGTACCAATGGGGAGGTCCGGTGGGTCCGTGAAGCCTCCTCCCACATGGCCTCACTACGAAAAATTTTTAGACAATATTTGAGCAAATTCTGACCAATTTTTTAAAGAAAATTCTATAAATTTCTCAAAATTTTCTCCGGCATGAAAACTTGCTTTGGACTAGAGACCGGACTTTGGATTCGATCGAGAATCTCGAAAAATCTCGAACCGAGAATCTCGGAAAATCTCGGTCTCTACTTTAAAATCTCGAAAAATCCGGTCTCTACTTTGGACCCCCCTGCCACTGCTGCACAAGTACCAAATTTTGATTGCTTTGGGTTTTCGCGTTTTTCGACCATTTTCTTATGAAAACTGATCATTTTGGGAGTCCCGAAAGGAGCCGCCGAAGAAAATTTTGGGAATTTGGGACCTATTTCGGTCAATTTTTGGCTAAACATAGGAATTTTCATTGTTAGAGGCCATCGGAGGAAATTTGAAAATTTAGACGAAATCAACAGCCGGGGGGACCCTTATTTTTTCAACTTGGCGTTTCAGGGGGTAGCCCCCTGGCGCCGGCCTTGGGACAGGGAGTAGAGTCCATTCTCATCTCTCAAGGGGCGTATAAAATTTTTGATGTGTCCATAGGAACTTTGGCGCTAGTGGAAAGACGGTCAGTTTTGAAAACCCACAAATTTAACATGGGGGACCCTTTTCATTTGAAAACCAAAAAAGTTTTTTTGTGTTTTTTTTACTTTTTTAACTACCTAATTTTGAACAAAAAGCATTGGAAAAAACCAAATTTTTTTCATTTTTGCCTAAAAGGGGGACCCCCTTTTTGTGGGTTTTCAAAACTGACCGTCTTTCCATTAGCGCCGGAACTTTCTCTGACCGAATTTACAGTGTCTGTCAATGTTATCTCTCATTTTTCCTTTTTTCCCTCGCCGTAAAAAGATAATATAATATACTAGTAGAAGAGAAAATAATTCGCTTCATATTGTTTTCCTTTGGATACCGGTTGAAAAACCTTGGGCTGTATATTAAGGATTAAGGGTACCCCGATGGAGGCCGCTGGAGAATTTAATGTTAAAAATCGAAGTGATTAATAGTCAAAACAAGGTTTGGTTATTATACTTGAATATATTGTATAAGATTTACCTGGACTTTTCCCGAATAGACACATTCATTTTCATCATAATTTTTATATGAAGTCAAATCAATATCTTTTAGCATCATAGACAAACAATCAGCGATAATATTAATGCTAAAAAGAGGATTTATTCTGCGGCCGCCAGAGCAAGATCAATTTAAATCCATTTTTGCGGTCGAGCGAGAACTTTGAAACGAAAAGTACAGTTTGGGTTATAATTCAGTTTAAACCAACCCTAGAGAAACGAGCTTGGTGTGAAAAAATAGAGCAAGTTATTAACTACAGAATTCCCATCTGAATTGGCCCAGTCCAAAAAAGTTATGGCCAAAATAATCATTCATGCGAGCATTTTTTGTAAATTTTTTTAGACTAATAAGCCAATTCGGATGAACTTAGGCTCAATTTGTAGCTAATAATTAGCTCTATCTTTTAACACCAAGCTTATTTCTCTAGATTTTATTTGAACCAAGTTATAACTTGAACAATGCTTTTCGGGTACTTTTTCAGTTTGTATGCACTTTTCACCCCCCCCCCCACAACAAAATTTTTTGGTTAAATTTTCAAGTAAAAGCATCAAAAATTTACTTCCCTAGGGTAACTTTTGACGCTGAGTCCGAATCCGACGTCCATTTTGACGCAATGCGTTATCTGATGTCACTTTTTGACGTCGACGTCAAAATTTTTTTTTTGAAATTTTGTAAAAATTTAACGTCAACATCAAAAACGCATTTTGGATGGCATAGAATGTCAAATGGACATCAGAACTGGATTCTGCATCAAAAATTACACAATGGAAAAAAATTCAAAAAAAAAATTTTTTTTTGACGTCAACGTCAAAAAGTGACGTCAGATAACGCATTGCATCAAAATGGACGTCAGATTCGGACTCAGCGCGGCGCTACTTTAAAGAAGGTACCTTTTGAAAACCCACAAATTTAACAGGGGGGACCCTTTTCATTTGAAAACCAAAATCCAAATTTTTTTCATTTTTTTCCACTTTTTAATTACTTTTCAAGCAAAAGAATTGGAAAAAACAAAAAAAAAATTTCTTTTTTCTGCCGAAAAGGGGGGACCCTTTTAGTGGGTTTTCAAAAGGTACCTTCTTTAAAGTAGCGCCGAAAAGTGCATACAAACTGAAAAAGTACCGCTTTTCGTTTCAAAGTTCTCGCTCGACCGCGAAAATGGATTTAAATTGATCTTGCTCCAGCGGCCCCAGAATATATACTTTAGCACAAAGAAAAAATATTGGTGAAGTGAATTTGTGATCCGAAAGCTAATTAAAAACGATTTTAAAAAAAGTAGGGGACATCCAGGGGCGGCGTAAAAAGCCACAGAATTTGGACTAGGAGGGGGCGTAATCCTCGAGAGACTCAATTTTCACTAAGGTGTTGTGTCGAAGGTAAAAAAGTGCAAATGGGGGCGAAAGTAAAAAAAGTGCAAATGGGGGCGAAAGTAAAAAAAGTGCAAATGGGGGGGAAAGTAAAAAAAGTGAAAATACAGTAATCAAAAGAAAAAAAAGGACGGCTATGAGTGGAAACTACGAAATGAACAAAGGGCAAAACGACTAAAGTATGAAAAAGAACCAAAAACATCATTAAAAATTAAAAATAATTTATTAAAAATTAATAAATATTAATACAAAAAATAATCAACAAATAATAAAACACTAATAAATAAAAATATTTTCTGGAAAAAAACGATAATTCTTGAACTTTTTTAAACTTGAAAAATATGTAAGATTTTAATAGAAAGGGATATTAATTTAAAAAATTTTTGAGGAATATTGAAAATTTTTGAAAAAAATAAGAAAAATTTGCTATTTTCTTTAAAATTTGGACCTTTAATAGTGCTTATGTATTGCTCGGCCGCCAGAGCCAGATCAATTTGCAAAAATTTTTCGGTCGAGCGTGAACTTTGAAACGAAAAGTACAGTTTGGGTTATAGCTCGGTTTAAACCAAACTTACAGTTAGAGAAACGAGTTTGGTGTGAAAAGATAGAGATGAATATTACTCTATTATTGTTTTTTCTACCCAAAAGTTAGGAATGGATTTTTTATTTGAAACGAAAAAAGTGTTCGTTGAAACGAGAGAATGCTCATGAAAAAGTGTTGAAGAAAACGAAAAGAGTGCTCATGAAAAAGAAAAAGAGTGCTCATTGGTACTGTAGCACGTCCGCTAACTTTTGGGTAGAAAAACAATACTAGAGTAGCTACAGAATGAGCCTAAGCCCATCCGAATTGGCCCAGTGTAAAAAAAAGTTATGACCAAGATAATCATCCGTGTAGGCATTTTTTGTAAATTGGCCGATACGAGTGCTCATTTTGGCCGTAACTTATTTTAAACTGAGCAAATTTGGATGGGCTTAGGCTCATTTTGTAGCTAATTTATTGAGCTGTCTTTTCACACCAAATTCGTTTCTCTAGGTTTGGTTTTAACCAAATTATAACCCAAACTGTACTTTTCGTTTCAAAGTTCACGCTCGACCGAAAATTTTTTGCAAATTGATCTGGCTCTGGCGGCCGAGCAATATAATAATTGTAAGATCTAAAATTCGTTTAAAATTTTTTCAAATGAAGCTTCCCTGAGGAAAAATCGACCAAAATTTTTTTATCCTGTCCTCATTCCTCACTTTATGAAAAACTACTCTATTCTTAATAAACTTCTTTGAATCTACATTCCTGATTTTCCGAAATAACCTCAGGAGGCTCCCGATACAGAAAAAGCGTAAAAATATGGCAAATTATAAATTATATATGTTGTCTCTTTTGTTATTTGTCAGATTTTTTGATGTCTCTTTTTTCATTTCATCAGATAGTTTCCCTGGCTTGAAAATTTTCCAAATTTTTGGAGGCTCCTGATACCCTTAAGAATTACACTAGTAATGTTTTTCTACCCAAAAGTTAGCGGTCGTGCTACAGTACCAATGAGCACTCATTTTCTTTTTCATGATCACTCTTTTCGTTTTCTTCAACACTTTTTTCATGAGCATTCTCTCGTTTCAACGAACATTTTTTTCGCTTCAGATGTTTTTGTAATTTCCCTCTGCAGGGTGGAAAAAACCGGTAGGGGACGTTAGAGATCCGCCGTTAGAGATCCGCCATTAGAGCGCCGCCACTAGAGCGCCAGCCCACTAGAGATCCCGCCACTAGAGATCCTGCCACTTGAGCGCCGCCACTAGAGCGCCAGTTGTTCACTGGTAATTCGAAAAGGTTTTTTGCATGCAGTTATTAACAGAATATGGAGTTTCACACATTTGAGTTTAAATCTGACGTCAAATTCATTGTAAAATATTTTATACCAAATAAAATACAAAATAATTCATCTTTTAAAATTTAAACAAAAAATTTAACAATTCAGAAAATTGATAAAAAAAAAAATATAACAAAAATGAACAAAATTCAAGAAGCAAATGAGTGAGGATACATTTTAAGGGACAAATTATTGATCCATTTGATAATTATACGAGATTCCCGTGAGAAAATCAATGATCGGTTGGGCAGGATATTCGAGATGAACATTTAATCGAAACGGATCTCCTTGGTTGATGGGGTGGTAATTCCTTACCATTTGAAGAATGCACGCGTCTGCGTTCCTATATCGTCTAGCCTTTGGCGGTGGATCATCACCAGCGATACGGCGGGCCATGTCTGCATCCCTTGACTTCTGCTCCCGACGCAACACATCGATGAATCTTGTAATTAAAATATAATAAAAATGGACATAATACGAAACAGCCAAAAACATGAATATTAAAATAAAAATATTTTCGAATTTTCGCATGAATTTTAAATCCCGTGGCCCTTGAACTCAATCCCATACTTCCATCTTCCATATTGTTGGATGAGCACATGAAAAGGCCTGTTGCAGTCGACGATGGCTAGCCTCCGCAAAATTATTCGTCCGATCGGCTCCTTCCAACGTTCTCCGGTGGACACTCCAAAGTTCTGGGGGAACAGTGCGGCGGTGCGTGTGCCATTCATTCTAACTCGTCCTGTATAATTGTTGAAAAACCTGAATACGATACTTTTTTAAAAATAAATTTCCTTTTATAATTTACCAGTTAAGAATTGGGCCCAAATCCTCCCAATTCCCTTGGTCAAACAGCAAAACAGCCAATGAAATATCAGAAGGTGGAAGGAAGGCCACCGATGTCACCATTCTGGCTCGCACGGCGAATTCCGGATCATTGATGTAGCGCTACAAAAATTAATTTTTTTTAAAATTCAGGACGCATAAAATTACCTGTGTTAGATTATTTTCGGCGATGCATTTCTTCAGATTTCTAACAAGATGGAAAAACAGCCATTGATTTCACATCGATTGATTTCACATTTTATTTATTTTCTATTTATTTTTATTTTCTAGGCTATAGTCCAGTTTAGGGGTCCAATGAAACTTTCAGGGTCCAATCAAAAGTTAATTGCTTACAAAAAAATTTGACCTGAGCTAGCCTAAGTCTTAAAAATGTCTTAAAAATATCGACATTTTGCAAATACATTGGTTTTATTCAAGGTAATTCGACTATTCAAGGTAATTGGAAAATCCGAAAAGTCAAAAAACAGGCATGTTTTTCTACTTATATTTGCTTTTTGAAGTTTTAGACTAGCTAAGGTTAAAATTTTTGTACGCAATTAACTTCTGATTGGACCCCTGAAAGTTTCATTGGACCCCTAAACTGACTATAGCCATTTTCTATTTATTAATTACCGTTGTTGTCTTCCGTTGTCGATGTATAGGCCGGAATCTGCAAGAAGAAATTGTTCTTGCAAATTTTCTGCTCTGTTGTAAAATTGGTCTCTCCGGAATCACCAATTCTTCGAGAGTATTTGGCACCGCAGGGGGCGCTTCAATTTCGTTCCTTGCTCTTTTCACTAGCTAAAAAACCAAATCCAAAATCCATAAAATGAAAAAGTACCATCCAAACTTTTTTTATCACCAATTACCTTTTTAGTTGCTTCTTTATTTGGGACGTTGGCCAGTACAGGTGTTTGCGCGTTCTGGAGTACATTGGCTCTGAGCACCATCGGTGCTTCCATCGTTTCTACCGCTCGTCTCTTCAACGCTGTTACAATTTTTTTCGCTTCCAGATTTTCCGCTCCTGATGGACACGCGTGATCGTTGATTCTTTTTAGGACATTTCCATCCAAATCCGTGTGCAGACGCCCTCTGCATTTGATGTCTTTTGAGTTGAAAAATTCGCAGCGCCAAAATTTTACACTTTTTTCACGGTTAAACTTATCAAAAACATATAAAAATCCTTCATGTTGAAATTTTGGCACTAGTTTAAAAGTGTATAATTTTGGGACTCTAATATTTTTTGAGTCTCGAGACTCAAAAAATTTTCTCGTAAAATCTTTCAAAAAAGATTTCCCTGGGATAGTTTTGGACGCTGAATTCAATTCTGACGTCCATTTTGACATAATGCGTCATCTGATTTCTTTTTTGGGTGCTGACGTCAGAATTTTTTTTTATTTTTCTTCAGAATTTTAAAAGAAAATTTTTTTGACTTCAACTTCAAAAAGTGACGTCAGATGACGCATTAGTTTACAAATTGATGTCTGAATCGGATTCAGCGTCCAAAATTACCGCAGGAAATAAACAATTTTGAGTCACGGGACTCAAAAAATATTAGAGTCCCAAAATTATACACTTTTAAACTAGTGCCGAAATTTTTCCTTTCCTCGTCTTGATTTGATATTTTGTTCCATTTTGTTCTAAACAAAAAATAATAATTCAGATGTAATTTAAAAATATATTAAAAACTTTTTTTGATAATAATTTTGGCAAGTTTTTGATTTGTCTTTCTATTCTTTCTTTATTCATATATACAACAAAATGCCAAACTAGATATGGTATATTCAAAAAACCGCGCTGGCGCTCTAGTGTCCCTTTTTTGCTGGGCGCTCTAGTGGCGGCGCTCAAGTGGCAGGATCTCTAGTGGCGGGATCTCTAGTGGGCTGGCGCTCTAGTGGCGGCGCTCTAATGGCGGATCTCTAACGGCCGCGCTCTAATGTCCTGGTCCGGGAAAAAACATTACTACTGTATGAACAAAATTAAATCAGGAATTTGAAATTAAAAAAAAACTTTAAAGCTTCGGAAACAAAAAAAAGTTTCAAAAAACTTTATTTTTGAAAAAGAAACTTTTGAAAGAATTTTAGATTTTTCCAGAAAATATTTTTATTAGTTTTTTATTATATTTGTTGATTATTTTTTGTATTAATATTTATTAATTTTTAATAAATTATTTTTAATTTTTAATGTTATGTTTTTGGTTCTTTTTCATACTTTAGTCCTTTTTACCCTTTGTTCATTTCGTAGTATCCACTCATAGCCGTCCTTTTTTTTGATTACTATGTTTGCACTTTTTTTACTTTCGCCGCCCCCATTTACACTTTTTTACTTTCGACCCAGCCGTTTCACTTTCACTAATACGGTTCGGAGAAATGTCAAAAATTTACTTTTTTTCTCAAGAGATTTGATTTTTATTTCTTTATTCTGATTTTCTATTTTCCTAGGTGTGGGTGGCTTGCACTCTTTTTCGAAAATTTCGGCATTTTTCTTAAGAAAATTGATTTGAGTCCGGAATAAACGAAAAACCCTTGGGCTGTATATATATATATATATCTTGAGAAAAAAAGTAAATTTTGAAAATTTCGGCATTTTTCTTAAGAAAATTGATTTGAGTCCGGAATAAACGAAAAACCCTTGGGCTGTAATTTCATATATATAAACTGTAATTTCATATATATAAATATATATGAAATTACAATTTCATATATATAAATATATATGAAATTACAGCCCAAGGGTTTTTCGTTTATTCCGGACTTCCCAATCGATTTGTTTCATACTATCATATTTAGGTTTTTTGCCAAAAAGGAAAAAGGCAGCGATAAATCAATTGAATACATCACAGTTCATCTCTACTATCTTCCTTGTCCACCGAGAAGGAGTCTTCCATTGGCACTATGCCTAAGGAAAGTATTTATTACGAATACGAATATAAAAACTAAATCATAGTGATGACCTACCAGCAGCCATTATTACTATATCTTGTTCAGGTCGATCTCCAGTTAATGTATTTGAATTTTCAATACGGCGAACAATCGTCATTCCGTTAAGCACCTGGAAATAGCGGACAAATGCATATCACGGCTTTATATTATCAACGAAAAACAAACGAAATTAAAAAATATTTATGAAAATGATCAATTCCCGTTTTTATTGTAATTATTTATAGAGTAGGAGAGGAGGTCGAGCCAAACCTCTGTTCATATTTTAGGTATATCATTAATGTATTTCCGGGCAGTCTCTTTTTTTGAGTATATACGTACTTTCCCAAATACAACATGGCGACCATCCAGCCAAGGTGTCTTTTTACAAGTGCTATATTATAAAAACAAAGTTAAATAAAGCCACATGCAAAAACATACATAAAGAACTGGGAGCCGTTACTGTCTTTTCCCGAATTGGCCATACTGAGCTTCAAAGGAACAAGTTTGATAAATTTAAGAAGGCTTGCATACCCAACCAGCGCCATAATGTTTTAATTTGAAATTTTCGTCCGGAAACTTCTCGCCCCAAATAGACTTTCCACCAGTTCCATCCCCTTTAGTAAAGTCGCCGCCTTGGATCATAAAGCCCTGGATCAAAATTATTTAAAATATAATAAAAACCAAATTTGCCAATTTAAAATCCTATAATAAATGTGTGTGGAGAGTGTGATGTGAGAACTTAAAAGGAGAGAGAGAATGGGAAAGAAAGAAGGGGGATGGCATAAGAGAATGGGAAGAGAATGAAGGGAGTGAGAGAAGAGAAAGGATGGATGAAGGTAGAAAGAAAAGAATAGAAAGTAGCGAAACAAGGGAGAGACAAAAGATAAAAAAAGGAAATAACAGAAAGAGGGAGAAGGTAAAGGATGCAAGAAGGGAGAAAGAGTGAAGAAAGGGAAAAAATAAAAGGAAAAAAGGAAGAAAATAGGGCGTTTGGACGCCGCGAAGCGGCGCGTAAACGCTAGTATAATAAATAGGGTTGGTACTTTTAGGGAATTCCCTTTTTTAAAAAGAGGAAACGTAGGGAAACGCTCAAAAACACGTTTTTAGACATATTTAAACGTATTTTGATGAACTTTTTTCCCCTATTTTCCCTATTTCTATAAGCGCGGCTAAATTTTTCCCTATTTCGCCATTTTTTCCCTATTTTCTCCCTATTTTGGCTTATTTTTTAAGAAATTCTTCACAAAAATGCAATAAATACTAGGGTTGAGCGGAACCGGAACCGGTCCGGAACCAACCGGTCACCCCGGAACCAAAGTTCCGGTTTGACGGAACCGGAACCAAACCCCGGAACCTACCGGTTCCGAATTTTTGTAAAAAATTTAAATTTTTGGCGTAAAAAAGACTGGTTCCGACCGGTTCCGTTTCCGGTCAAAAATTTGGTTCCGGGTTCCGGTTTTCCTGGTTCCGGTCAGTTCCGGTTTTTGCAAAAAGTTCCGGTTCCGCTTCACCCTAATAAATACCGAAAATTTTTAGATTTTTTGGAAAAATTCCCGAAAATTTTTTGGAAAATTTTTAGTTTTTCCCAAAATTTTGGGATAATTTTTAGTCTTTTTCAAATTTTTTTTTCGCAATTTTTTTTGATAAAATTTCGAATTTTTTTAAATTTTTTTTGTGAATCTTCAATTTTTATAATAAAAACATCTCAAATATGATTAAATTGGTTTTAAAAAGGCTTAATATTCTTTTTAAACGAAATTTTTGAATTTTTAGGTCATATTTTGGGGAAAAAAATTTCCCTATTTTTGCTTAATTTTTGTCTATTTTTCCCTATTTTCGCTACCTTTCTCCCTATTTTGTCCCTATTTTGGCCTTTTTTTGCTCCCTAATAGGTCCCTATTTTGGCTTAGGGAAATTCCCTAAAAGTACCAACCCTAATAATAAAAATTAAATTTGAAAATAAAAAATAGAGAAAGAATGGCGGCGAGAAATACCAGAGGTCGTATCATAATTAATATTGCTTTTTGTTATTTTCTAAAAAATTCTATTGAATTTATTTTCGCCCTGTAATAATTAATATAGGGTCGTCTGCACCAGATTAGAATGAGAAAAGTTTACCAAACAATTAAACATGGAGAGATCCAAAAATTCACAGAATCCAGGTTTTCTAACGAATTTTAGTCGAGGGACCAAAAACTAATTTTCCATAAGCTTCGCTAAACTAAGGGAGGGGCAAAACGTTAGGCCGCCGGTGGGACTCGAACCCACATATCTCCTATCCGGGGAGAGCTTTCACCATTAAGCTACAGCAGCACGCTTTTGCCCTCCGCTTATGGATGCTTTTCATGGGGTGGGAATCGCTCTCGGGAGGCATTTCCTCTTCTCCCTTACACTAATCAATTTTTTACAGAAAACATCCTTAATGAACATTCTATTTAAGCAAAATTTTGAAAATCGAGCATTTTCTTATACAATCATACTTTAAAGACAAGTCATTTCTCATTGTTGTTTCGATGAACACAATGGTGACCAGACTTTTACGGGACAAAATTTTTCGTAGGAATATTTTTTTGAACCATCGCTATCCCACTATGATAGGCCTATAGCTGGGCTACAATTCAGTTCATAATTATTGTTGCATGCTGCTTTTTTCTGTCTTCCAGACCGTTTTGTCCTTGATGAATGGACTTTAAAATTACCTCTTAAATTCGGTGCTTCTTTATCCTAAATTAAATTTATAGACTATTTTTAACGCCAAAAACCAAAGGAATGTATCCATTTCAGTGCTTTATTAATTTTTAGTTTCCTTCCAACGCATTTTTTAAGCTTTTGAGTTGGATGATCTGAAAATTTTTCCTATGTTTGAACATATTCTATAATCTAAATTTTGTTAAAAATGATTACACAATCAAATATGGTATGGATCGGTAGAAAACAATCAGCAGAATATATTATACTTAGGGTGTAAACTAACAAGTAACTTCTGTCATCCTTTCATAGAGCTATTTTAAAAAATTCATAACTTTGGTTCTTAACCATCAATCTTCTTAATTCTTTTTTTATTTTGTAGGAATAATTGTTAACTTTCATTTTTACAAGAAAATACTCTTTTAAACCTCCTTTTAAAAAAGTTATATTTTCCCCCTTAAAAATACCCAAAATTGACATTCAACTATATTATTTCTGTGGCCTCTAGCAGTCTGATTCCGTTGGGGATCGAAATTCAAAGCGGAAAATGTAGCCCAAAACATCCTCTTTTAGGATACATTAAAGAAAAAAAATTCAAAAAATTCAATCAAGAGTGATATGAGCTCACTCAAAACCCCTAAAAATAGGTCATTTTTTTGTGAAGAAAATGGGAATCGAAGCTAAATGACTTTTTCAACTCTACAAATCATTATCACCCAATATAATTAGGCCTAATTAAGTCATTTTGTTCAAAAATACAAATCAATTGGCCTATTCTTGTATTTTTTCTCATGGAATACTTTTTTGGATGTTGGACCTAGAAAAAATTCACCAGTTGAGTAAGGAAGCTCATTTTTTTCTCAGAAAATAATGTTCTATAAATTAAACTTTTGAATTAGTTCTCTAGACCATTTCATTCTCGAGAAAAAGTTAGTCCGGTATTACCATGTCAAAAATGACCTCTGATTGTATTTTGCTTATAAAATCCCCTTAATCATAAGCCCTCGGAAATGATCTTTTCCTCAAATAATACATATATCCTCGATAATAATAGTGGATATTTGGAGGATTCATTATTTTAACTTTGATTTTTTTAAAAAACAATTTTTCAAATTTATTCAAAGGGTGACAGAACTTAGTTTACACCCTATAAGTATATTTATTTTACTTAGGGTGTGTAATAAGTTCGCGACCCTCTTCATAGAAGCAGATTTAAAAATTCATAACTTATATATTTCGCTATCAATCTTCACGAACTTTTTTTATTTTGTAGAATAAATTATTCTCTTTCATTTCAGCAAAAAATCAAATTTTATTCCAGTTGTTAAAAAAGTTATGATTTTTTGCGTAAATATACCCAAAATTAACATATACTACACTTTTTCTTTGGCCGCTAGTTTAACCATTCCATAAAGATTGAATCACAAATTCTGCAGAAAAAGATAGCCAAAGGTACCTACTTTTATGTTAGTGTAAAAAGAAAATTTCGGAACTTCAATTTAGAGCAGTAGAAGATCGCCAAATACCCCTAAAAATTAAGGCATTTTTGAGGTAAAAATGAAAATCTCAGCTCTAAGACCTTTTCGAAGGCCAAAAATCACTATCATTCAATATTATGGTGCTAAATTAGGCCATAAATTTCAAAAATTAAATTCAGCTGACCTATTTTCGTCAATTTCCCTAAGGAATAGTTTTTTGGATGATTGGTTCAAAACCGAACTTTTCAAAAGGATCGCTGGGAAAAATTGATCAGAAGGGCTAGGAATCTCATTTTCCCCTACAATAATCAGCAGATTATGCTCTATCAAAATATCTATTGAATTGGTTTTCAAGCCTTTTTTATTGTTAAGAAAAACTTAGTCCAATTCGACTATGTCAAAAATGACCTCAGATTGTATTTTCCTTCAAAGTTCCGAAAATTTTAAGGGAGGGGCTCTGATTTTTTTAATATAAAATGCCAACATATTATCGATAATAATTATGGAACTTTGGAGGATATTTGAACTTTATTTGAATTTTAAAAAAATATATTTTTTTGAAATTGGAGAGGAGGGTCGCGAACTTATTACACACCCTAAGTAGTTGACATGCGTTTTAAATGAAGATTCAGATTGATAAATAAAAAGCGACGTTAATCATGATACGACCTGGTAATTGGTCTGCTTTTATTCTTCATGGTATATATGATAATACAAATATTTACATTTCTACCTTTATGACACGATGGAAAACACTGCCTGCATATCCCTCCTAAAATGATTTTAAGTACTTAAGTAAAAGATAAATAAACTTACTCCTTTTGGTCTTTTTGAGAGTTCGATGAAGTTTTCCACTGTTTTTGGGACGGTCTTTCCGAATAAACCAATTTCTATTCTGCCAAGCTTTTCTTCTCCTATTTTGATGTCAAAATAAACCTAAGAATATTTTTTTTGTAAATAATTAGACCAATTTTATCATTTTTCACTGTAATGTAATGAAATTGCATAGGATTTGTTAGAGTTTTGAGCACACCAAAAATATAGAGCCAGGTATGGGGCATCATTTCACAAGTTTTTAGATTTTTTGAATCAATAATTATGCCATGATCTAGTAACTCCTCCGAAAATGTCATAAAATTTACTTTGTGCTCGAGGAATTCTCGGTTCAGTGACCCCAAGCATACATGGGCAAGGGGGGGTCAGTCGGGTGGGGGTACGCACGCAGAGGGGCTAGGGGGTACGCAAAATTTTTTGTTCGGTGCGTACTAGGGATGCTCAAAACCTGAAATTTTCCAAAACTCAAAACTCAAAACCAAAACCAAAACTTGAGTCCAAAACCAAAAAACATCAAAACTCAAAACCCAAAACTCGAAACTTTCACATTTTCTTAATAAAATTTTTTTAAAGATTTTTAATTTCAAGCATCAAAATTAAAGTGCAAAAAGCTGTTGCATACATAATGCGATCATTTTAATCCCAAAAGCTGAAAATATTTCCCAGACAATTACTAATGTTTTCTTCAGTATGTGCTCCATTTTTGGCCTACCCGTAGCCAGATATCAGCGTGTTTGGAGGGGGCGCTTTTTGGAAAGGGGGTTTTTGGCCCCGATAGGGACCGACGAAGAAAATTTCGGAATTTTAGGCCTTTTACTTAAGAAATTGGTCAATTTTTGTGTTTATATGAAGCAATCCTAATGTATCGGGGGTGCCTGCGACCCTGATAAGAGGTGCTGGAGAAAATTCGGAAAATTCGGTCACTTTTCTTAAAAAATTTGGTCAATTTTTCCGATTTTTTTCTTAATCGAATTATTTGCTTTTTTAAAAGAAAAAATTATTGTTGTTAGGCTTGTCACCAATCTCGTTTCTCTAAATTAGTTTGAGCTGAGTTATAACAATCGGCGCCCAAACGGCCCCGCTCCCAAATGGCCCGTTTCGAGATTAAAGGACTATAGATAAATAAAGAGAAAGGAAGATTGGACTAGAGACAGAGAAAGAAAGATTTGGCATTATGTTTACTATAAATATTTGAATTATTACATCTAATGTTCATTATTATTTTCTGGAAGGAGCCATTTTATCCAGTGCAAAAAAGTTTTGGTTTTCCAAAACCTAAAACCCAAAACCAAAACTCAAAACCAAAACCCAAAAAATCCAAAACTTTTCTCGACTCAAAACTCAAAACGAAAAGTTTTGAGCATCCCTAGTGCGTACCCCTTTATATAATGAAATTTCTGATCAATTTTCTTAAGAAAAGGTCTAAAAATTCGGCTCAATTGCAGTTTAGGCGTCCTTATAAAAAATAAGCGTCCTTAAAAAGTTTAGGCGTCCTTAATAAAAATTTTTCATAAATTGTCAACAAAAAGGCGTCACACAACAAATAAAATAGTAATAATTAAATTTTGATGCCCCTATTTTTGGAAAAATAAATTTCCGTAAAATCATCTAAAAAGACTTCTGGGTTATTTTCGAAGAACCCGATTCTGATATTCATTTCGATTTTTTTTATTGAAATGCGGCATCCCGGCCATTTACTTACATATTAGTTTGCGGGTTCTACATCCAGGCTGTGCATATATTATCGTGGCACACGTACCAAATTGCAATATGTGCATAGCCGGGATGCCGCTTGTAGAAACCGCAAACAAATGTGTCCCGGGATACCGCATTACAAAATTGAAAATGAAAGTCAAAACATAGATGATTTTACGCAAAAATTTTGACTTAGCGTCAAAAAGTGATGTGGGTTAACGCATTTACTAAAAATGGACATCAGAATCGGCTTGCGCGTCAAAACATGCAAGCATGGATAGAAAAAAAAGAAAAAAGCTATTTATGTCTAAACTTTTTATGTCTAAAACTTTTTAAGGAGGCCTAATTTTTTTAAGGACGCCTAAACTGCAATTGAGCCAAAAATTCCAAATTTTCTCCGGCGCCCCCTATCGGGGGTAGCAGGACACTTGCGGACGGACATTTGCGGACGGACACTTGCGGACGAAAATTATTTTAAAAAATTAAATTCAGAAATTTTTAATTATAATTTTTCAGGAGATTTCAAAAAAAAATTTAGCAAAAATTATTGCAAAAAATTCATCAATGGAGAACTCTTTTGAAAAATTGTTTTGGTCTTATTCTCCATACATCTTGTTAGCACAATATTCATACACAAAATCTATACTTTCTATATAATCGTAAGATGAGTTCCCCTTTTTGGTTTTTTGATTAAAAACAATCGCTGTATTTGAGGGTTTTAAAGAGTGCTAACGTAAAGTTACACAAGTTTCATGCAAGATCGCGGTACATCAAAAAATATTTGAATATTCGTTAAATAGATATAAAATCATATTTTTATGGGGAAAGTTTTTGCTTGAAATTGGTGTATCAGTATGTGGTTGTGGTCTGTAGAACCCGGACAGCAGGTTCTTCCTGGAATTAGATTTCTGGATTGATATTGCTTTGGATCTGGATTCAAGACCCAGGATTTTGAAATCCAAAAATTCAGATTTTCCAAACCTTTGGATTCTGGACTAAAGAAAATCCTGGTTTGGATCCAGTTCAGGTTCGGCTCTAGTGGTCTGTATGGAGAATAATGAATCAAACACATTATTTTGTTACAGAAGGATTTTCCACTGATGGAAGCCAGACTTTGGCTACTTTTTTTTGTCAAATTTTATTATCTTGAAAAAATTAAAAAAAAATAACATTTTAAAAAATTTAAATAAAATAATTTTCGTCCGCAAGTGTCCGTCCGCAAGTGTCCGTCCGCAAATGTCCGTCCGCAAATGTCCGTCCGCAAGTGTCAGGCTGCCCTATCGGGACCGCCAGGGGAGAGAGAATTTTATTTTTTTTAAATGCGTATGTACCCCTTAACAGAATTTTCTGCTCAATTTTCTTATGAAAAAGTTCTAAAATCTTCAAAAAAATTTTCCGGCAGCCCCTATTGGGGCCGCCCGCCGGTGCCCCTCGATATAATGAAAGTTCTTTAAAGTTGTCCCAAAAAATTGGACATATTTCTTAAGGAATTGACCTATTTTCAAATTTTTCTCCGGCGGCCCCTAATGGGACCGCCGGTCTCCCTCAACACTGGAACTTTCCATAAAAATGCCTTTTTAAGCAATAAATGTCTAGTTTTTTGTAAAAAAGGCCTAAATCGCAAAATTTTCTCCGGTTCTTCCAAAAAACTAAAATATTTTTGCTAGTCAGAAACCCTCAGCCAAAATGATCTCCCACCGAAAAAAAATTTAGCGAGATTTTTTTGTTTTTTGGAAAATGTCGGGGCACCTTGCCCATGTATGCCCCCAAGGTGTCAATTTGTTGCGTGCATGGCCGTCGCCATCATACATAAGGAGGTGGGCCAATTTCATATTTCGTAGGGGGTCGGCAATTTCGTACGAGGACAATGGTCGAAGGAAAATAGGAAAAAAATTGAAAAAAGACCTTTTTATGAAAATAGGCCAGATTATATGTAGTAACGTCAGAAATGGATTCTACTCCCTTGAAACCCCTTTAAAAACAAAAATGACGCATTTAGGACACATCTTCAGTTTTGCCTCAACTTTTCCAAAGTTGTTACTTGTTATGTAAGAGCATAAATTTCGACCTTGTCTGTAACTTTCGGCCCCTTTGGCTTGTCCTTCGTTGCATTATCAGGTTCTGCTTTGATGATTGAATTGGCCAAAATAACAAAAGTAAAAATTACAAAGCATTTTTGCTTCATTGACTATTAAATTGATGCAATGAATATAAAATATATACCTAAATTAATTTAAAATAACTTGTAAAATTCGCAAATGCATGAAAAATCAAAAATTATAGTAAGCTAGACTCGTGGCCATAAAGGATGTTCCAATTTTTTCAAATTATATTCTGAAGCGAAAGAAAATAGCATGCGAAAAAGAGAGAATGGAAGAGATATTAGTATGGGACAGAATTTCGCTTCAACTTATAAATAGTTTCAAAAAATTAAACTTTTTTAATGTCGACGAGCATATTTCTATTTTTATCTCGATTATAGCAAGCTTTCCCTTAATGTATTAACGAGAGGTTCCTGAAGTGTAACAACCCCGGTTCATTCGGGCCAATCCCATTTCCAATGTTTAGAGCACCCACACTATCAGATCAGGTTGTCCGATACGACAAAAATTGGGCGCCGAGATTGTACCCTCGATCTTTAGAAGCGAATCTTTTACGGAAGTGACAGAGAAATATAATGGCAAAAGAGTACACAGAGAAAAGATGAAAAGAGAAAGTTCATAAAGGAAATACGGTGGGGGTCGTTTCATCCCTCACGTTTCATCGCCAGAGCAAGAAAAATCGTTATAACTCAGCTTAAACGCAACCTAGAGAAACAAGTTTGGTGTCATTAGATAGGCCTAAATGTCTGCTATAAAAATGCAAAAGAGATCATCCTGGTTGGCCAAGTGAGAATAAAGTTATGGCCAAATCTTTGGCCAAAATCACGATTTTAGTGCCTAATTTGGCCATAACTTTTTTTCTCACTTTGCCAACCAGGATGATCTCTTTTGCATTTTTATAGCAGACATTTAGACCTATCTAATGACATCAAATTCATTTCTCTAGGTTGCATTTGAACTGAGTTATACTGCGGTCGCCGGAGCAAGATCACTTTAAATCCATTTTTGAGGGCGGAATAGAACTTTGAAACGAAAAGCACAGTTTGGGTTATAACTTGGTTCAAACCAAACCTGTGAAAACGAATTTGGTGTGGAAAAATAGAGAAAATTATTAGCTGCAAAATGGGCCCAAGCCCATCTGAATTGGCCTTGTCTAAAAAAAGTTACGGCCAAGATAATCACTGGTATCGGCCAATTTACAAAAAATGCTCGCACGGATGATTATTTTGGCCGTAACTTTTTTTAGACAAGGCCAATTCGGATGGGCTTAGGCTCATTTTGCAGCTAATAATTTTCTCTATTTTTCCACACCAAATTCGTTTTCACAGGTTTGGTTTGAACCAAGTTATAACCCAAACTGTGCTTTTCGTTTCAAAGTTCTATTCCGCCCCTAAAAATGGATTTAAAGTGATCTTGCTCCGGCGACCGCAGAATATAACAATTTTTCTTGCTCTGGCGATGAAACGTGGGGGATGAAACGACCGAGTCCGAAAAATAAATTTCGAATTCAATGGGATTTCTACGCTGATTATAAAAAAAGTTCGCTTTTTTCGTTCTCATTTTTTAAAGTTTTTTGCAATGAATCCATCTTTTTTGCATATTTATCACAGAGGTGTTATCTGTCCTTATTTATAAGATTTGTTGTTTTGGGGGTACCAATCTTACAAATTTAAAATATCCTTATTTGTAAGATTTGTCCCTATTTTCGACCCATGTCCTTATTTTGTCCTTTTATTTGTGATTTTGGCAAATTTTTATTCAAAAAATGACCAATTTTATTAAGAAAAGAGGCCCAAATTTTCAAAATTTTCTTCGGCGACCCCTATCGGGGCCACCGCGGCACCTTAAATAATGAATTTCCTTCAAAAATCTCATTAAAAAGTAACCAATTTTCTTGAGAAAAGGTCTAAATTTTCAAAATTTCCTCCGACCGCCCCTATCAGGATGGCCGGCACCCCATAGAGTATAGTGAATTTTCTTGTAAATTTCATTTAAAAAATGAAAAATTCTCAAAAAAATTTCCGGCGGCCCCTATCGGAACCGCCGCCCTCCCCCCTCCTCCCCTTAATTTTTGCAAAAAAAGGCGGAAAATAAGATCCGCGTTTTACAATGAGAATTGTCAGCTTTCATTTCAAGATTTCTATGGTTTTACTTAGGGTTGATCTAGACCGGTTCGGTTTCGGTTAACCGAAACCGAAAACCGGTGTTTTTGGCCCTAAAACCGAAACCGAAAACCGGGGGTCCCAAAACCGGCCAAACCGAAAACCGGGACCCCAAAACCGCCGGTTTTTCGGTTTTGAAAATACACCCCTAAGAATGAGAAATTAGAGAAAATTGGGTAAAATCAAGGGCCCCAGATGGTTAAATTTCTTAAGATTGCGACATTATTTTTTCAAATTTTCTTCAGCGGCCCTTATCGGGGCCGCCAGCATTACTTGCAATGATAATTTCTTTAAAAACGCCAAAGATTGGAAAATCAGATTTTCAAATGTCCTCTCAGTAGGGGACTACTGATCGGAACTCGTATTTTTACGAAGTAAAAGCAAAACCCAATTTTCCGAGCATTCGGGGACGCAAAAACTATAACAATATAAAATACTATGTAGCTTTTTAACATAAATTTTTATCTTTATAGAAAGAAATATTNCTCCACAATATTACCATGAATTTTCTCCATAAAACGCAAAAAAATTGATCAGTTTTCAAGAAAATAGCTAAAAGTGAAATTTTCCTCGGCGGCCCTAACGGGCCGCCAAAACACGCCCCTTCGAAAATATTTCTCCTGTCTCTCCCCCCCTCTCCCTTCATCAGGTAATCACGGATTTTCCCCTGCATCTTTTATGACTTATCATTTCTTCTCCCAAATTGTTGGAATTGATCATGGCCCTGGTGAGAAATGCGATATTTGAAATAATTTTACACGAATAAATTGATTTACAATTGGTACAAAAGCATTTTACAAAATGTTCTGATTTTAGCCATGAAATCTGTAATTGACATGAATTTGAAAAATTTTCGATGGGCACCCTGCTATATTTTGCTTTCAATTTATTGTGTTCGAAGATATCATGCATTATGGCATCTTTTTGAAGAAGAAAAATTGGAATTTTTGAATTTTTATTGATTTTTTGGCAAATTTTTGAAAAACCGGTAAAACCGGCGGTTAACCGGGGGTCGGGGCAAACCCGAAACCGGAAACCGGGGGTCCCTAAACCGGCCAAACCGAAAACCAGGGGTACCGGTTTTAAACCGGTCTAGATCAACCCTAGTTTTACTCATTAAAAAAGCAATAAATTGCTCTTGGAAATAGTCGTTGGGAACGAATATGATGCCTAAAATTTATTATATTTTTGCATTTTTACAAAGTGTCCTTATTTTTGAGGAATTTCCCTAGTGAAATCCTTATTTTTGGCTCTTTATGTCCTTATCTTTGAAAATTTTCGATAACACCTCTGATTTATCATAATTTACTGATCTATTATTTTTTACCCAAAAGTTAGCGGACGTGCTACAGTACCAATGAGCACTCATCATTTTCTTTTTTTCATGAGCATTCTCTCGTTTCAACGAATGAATTTTTTAAACTTTCGGGCGAAAATCGCTTTTTTGGCCAATTTTCTATTAAAATGGCCCATTTTTGCCATTTTCGCCCGAAAGTTTAAAAAAATCTTAAAAATTCCAAAGATTGGGTGAATCGAGATGCGGTTTTTTGCATTAGCTGTAGTATATCCTGGGCTATTAGAAGAGGGTATAAACTGCCTGACTTCCTAACAAAAACTAGGTCTTAAACCCGAAAAACCTGTTTGGCCATTTTTGACCTAGGCCACTTCGGGAATTTTTTTTTCGAAATTTTTGTCAGGGATGAAAACTTCTATAAAAAGCGAAATTGTAGAGGACATATAGGAGTATCATTTCTGAAATTTGTAGATTTTTGAATCATTCTTTATGGAGTTACAAAATGTATCACTTTTTATGACCCGACCTAGTATAATAAGGGCCCAAATTTTCTCTGGCGGACCCTATCGGGACCGCCGGCACACGGCGCGTCAATCCCAGCGAGCGATGGGCGCCCCCCATTTTTACGACATTATTGCTCGATTGGGTGTAGGATAGATTTACAACGGAAAAGAGCCCGAGTTCGCATCCGCTACGCGTCGAATAATTTTTGAATTATTATTGAACGAATTCTGGAGTTTTCTAGTTCCGAAAAATTTTCCATTAAATACTTCACTTTTTTAGATTCCGTGCTTCACTCGGGGGGTTTTCGAGGGTGCTTAAGACGATAGCAGATTCAGTTTTCCAAAAATTGATAGAGCGAAAATAGAAGAGTCTTAACATTACGAAGTTTACTGAAACTTCAACTTTTTAAAAAATACAAATTTTAGTCCGATTTTTCTTTTATAGATAAATATGTTTTCTATTCATTTTCTATTATCTAGACATATTATGTTTTTTGTTGGCTCAAAATTTGATTTTTATCAAAACAGTCTACTTAAGATAATAAGTAAAATTGACTCAAATTTGTATATTATAAATGACTTTCGAAAAAATTCGATAGTAGATGTAAGCAATAGATGATGCTTTATCATTTAATACTAAAATGCATCGAAGTATACTGCGGTCGCCAGAGCAAGGTCAATTTAAATCCATTTTGGAGGTCGGAATAGAACTTTGAAACGAAAATTACAGTTTGGGTTATAACACGGTTCAAAAAGAAACCTAGAAAAACGAGTTTGGTGTGAAAAAAATAGAGCTAATTATTGGCTACGAAATGAGCATAAGCTCATCTGAATCGGCCAAGTCTAGAAAAAGTTATGGTCAAAATTAGAGACAGACATTTTGAAAAAACCAGTATCAGTAGACAGTATCAGTAGTCGAGTAGACCAGTACACAGTAGTCAGTATTAAAAACACTGGAAAACTACTGTACTGATTTACCACTGATTTGTTCTTTATCAGTAGTACTGCGCGTTTTACCAGTATTTTTACCAGTAACAGTACTTTTTTGTGTAATAAAATTGTTTGGAAATGTTTGTGAAAAATCGGAAAAATATTTACAAAAAATGAATTATTTTATCAATTAACTATTTTATATAGTATATCTCAGGGATTTCCAAATCGTTAACACAAAAAAATGGGAGAAGGGGAAATGGAAGACGGGAATGAGAAAAAAGTACAAAAAAAAAAAACAAAATTTAACAAACATTCATTCAATTTTTCAATATCTCACTCACAATGTCAGTATAAAATATTTTTAAGATGTAGGTGTAGACACACTATACTATAAAATATGCGGCGATCTGTAATCTGTAGGGAACGGATTTTTATGCAAATGCATATTTTTTTTATAGCTTCAGAACGGCCTGAAAATCACGTAAAACACATTTTTAACATGATTTGAACCTTCTAGAATGGTTTTCTAACTGCATATTTTTGCATATTTTCGACTTTTTGTGCATATTCGCATATTTTGCGCATTTTTGAGCATATTTTGGGCATTTTTTGAGATTTTTACATACATATTTTGGGAAATTTTTTTGCATTTTTTGAAATTTTTCGGACATTTTTCAATTTTTTTGGTAATTTTGAAAAATTTCAGAATGGTTAAACTTTTATAATTTCTAAAGAAAAATGGCCAAATTTCTTAAGAAATCACATTGTTTTTCAAAAAAATCTCCAAAAAGGCATGAAAAAGACCAAAAATGCAAAAAAGTACCAAAGTTAATTTTAAACTAAAAATGCCTTAAATATGCAAAAAACTCACTTTAACTAGTAAAGAATTGTTTTTAGGCAAAAATTTTGCATTTTTAAGTCATATTTTATAAAAAAATTGCGCATATTTTGTGCATATTTTGGAAATTTTGAGCATATTTTGCGCATATTTTGGCATTTTTCCGTGCATATTTTATGCGCATATTTGGGAAATTTTTGCGCATATAAATCCGTTCCCTAGTAATCTGTATGGCAACTGAGAAATTTGAAAATTTAGTTTTTAATGTATTTTTTCTTAACAAAAGTGTCTATTTTGATAGAAAATTTTCCAAAAAATTAGGCGTTTTCGACAAAATTTTCGAAAATGTATATGGTTTTTCGATCAAAATTTCCGAAATTTTGTCATTCTTAGGGGTGCAAAAATTAGTACTGTAAAGTACTGTATCAAAACCCAGTATCAGTACACAGTATCAGTAGTCGAGTAGTGCCAGTACACAGTACTCATCAGTATTAAAAACACTGAAAAACTACTGTACTGATTTTACTACTGATCAGCGAAAAAACCAGTAGACAGTACGCAGTACTACTGTTAACTACTGTTCAGTACCACTGTACTGTTCGATCTCTAGTCAAAATAATCACTTGTATCTGCCAATTTACAAAAAATGCTCGCACGAATGATTATTTTGACCATAACTTTTTCTAGACTTGGCCAATTCGGATGGGCTTAGGCTCATTCTGTAGCTAATAATTAGCTCTATTTTTTCACACCAAACTCGTTTTTCTAGGTTTCGTTTGAACCGTGTTATAACCCAAACTGTAATTTTCGTTTCAAAGTTCTATTCCGATCTCCAAAATGGATTTAAATTGACCTTGCTCTGGCGATCGCAGAATACCTTTTATTATTCAAGAAATAATACGGCTTAAACTCGATTTGCCAAATGGGGTAAAAAAGTGACCATTCGATGGAAATTTGAATTTGGCGCGATAATTCCCATTATTTTGCATTGTGTGCACGCCCATGTTGACGCGCCGTGCCCGATTGGGGTCGTTTCATTGCCGGTACGTTTCATTGCCAAGGCTTGTAACTTTGTTCAAACCAAACCTACTAAATAATAATAAAAAAGGGTAATCCTGGAGTTTACGACTCCCGAAAAATTTTCCAATAGATCATTTTTTTATAGATTTACGCTTCACTCGGGGGTTTTCAAGGATGCTGAACATGATGGCAGATTCAGTTTTTCAAAATTTCTTAATTTTAGACTGAAAGTCGAAATGTCGAACAAAATTTTTTTCTTTAATTTTTAGCCTTCTGTGCTCCACTCAGGGGTTTTCGATGGTGCTGATTCTGAATCGGCTATACTGCTGTTGGTATCCCCCCTTTTTGAAAAAAAATTGGATGACCCAAAAATGGTCCAAAATCACATCCTAGGGTCAGTTTTTGATGCTTAATCCGAATCTGACGTCCGTTTTGACCTAATGCGTCATCTGACGTCACTTTTTGACGTCGAAAAATTTTGACGTTAAAAAATTTTGATGTCCCAAAAATGCCTCAAAATGAAGTCCTAGGGCCAGTTTTTAACGCTGAATCCGAATCTGACGTCCATTTTTAAGTCCTGCGTCATCTGACGCAACTTTTTGACGTCTAAAATTTTGACGTCAAATTTTTTTACCGAAATTCATTTTTTTAGATTAGATTAAATATACACAGTAAAAAACAAATTAAATATATACAGGTGATTATATGACCCAGCTATCCTTCATAATGCGTGGGGTGCTTAGGCAACCATACGGTTCAATAGGTGCGGGCTGAAAGATTATTTATTTTTAACTAATAATTTTAATGTTGGGCTCGCCGAAGGCGAGCCCAACAATAAAATTTCTAGTTAAAAATAAATAATTTTCAGCACTCACCTATTGAACCGTCTAGCTACCAGTACTATGAGCCGGTTAAATACATTTTGCATTTTCTCTTTTTGATTTTTCTTTTGATTTCTTTGCATAAAATTTAATTTTGAAAAAAAAATTTCTGACGTCAAAAATTTCAGACGTCAAAAAATTGCGTCAGATGACGTCGGACGTCAAAACGGACGTCAGATTCGGATTCAGCGTTAAAAACTGGCCCTAGGACGTCATTATTTTGGAAAAAAATTTTGACGTCAAAAATTTTCGACGTCAGAAAGTTGCGTCAGATGACGTCGGACGTCAAAACGGACGTCAGAATCGGATTCAGCGTCCAAAACTGACCCTAGGATGTGATTTTGGACCAATTTGTGGGCATCAAATTTTTTCCAAAAAAAGGGGGATACCAACAGCAGTATTACCAAAAATTTAATAAAAAAAGGCGAATTTTGAAAAATTTTTCCCGGCGGCCCCTATCGGGACCGCCGGCGCTCCCCAATTTTTATTTTAAATTCTCGATAGCAAAAATTTGCGATCGAGACCCAACCTGCGATCGAGAGGCCGAAAATCTAAAAAAAATGATCAATTTTTGGTATGAAAATGGTCTAAAAATGTGAAAATTTCTCCGGCGGCCCCTGTCGGGACCGCCGACACCCCACCCTCTATGCAAAAATTTGCGATCGAAATTAAGCCAATTTTTTCGATAGCAAAAATCCCGAAAAATTTTCCAATAGATCATTTTTTAAAGATTTACGCTTCACTCGGTGGTTTTCAAGGATGCTGAACACGATGGCAGATTCAGTTTTTCAAAATTTCTTAATTTTAGACTGAAAGTCGAAATGTCGAACAAAATTTTTTTCTTTAATTTTTAGCCTTCTGTGCTCCACTCAGGGGTTTTCGATGGTGCTGATTCTGAATCTGACATCAATTTAGATCTAACTTCAATTAAAAACATGATTTTTTGTCCTTATTATGTATTATGTCGAAGCTATAATGCGGTCACCAGCGTGTGTCCGGGTTGCATGACTTTCAGAGGTCGGATGTCCACATTGGAAAGAAAAGCAAGCCATTGAACTAAAGTACAACTATGCTTCATAATGAACACACCTGTCATCTCTTTTTCGCCTCTCTGCTTTTCTTTCACATTTTCTGCTTCTCTATTCTATTCTAAGGTAAGGCCAATTAGGAAAAAAGAGGTCAGACAGTGCTTTTCGTTCCAATGTACACATCCGACCACCAAAAATCGTGCAACCCGGACACATGCTGGCGACCGCAAAATAACTTTATAAAAAGTCAAATTTGAAATGTAAAAAGGAATAAACGGGAATAAACAACAATCAACTTTTAATATTTATTAAATTTTCATTTCAAATAAATCTGAGGCGCTAGTTAAAAGACGGTCAGTTTTGAAAACCCACTAAAAGGGTCCCCCCTTTTAGGCAAAAATGAAAAAAAAATTTTTTGGTTTTTTCCATTGCTTTTGTTCAAAAAGTAGTCAAAAAGGTAAAAAAAAGCAAAAAAAAACTTTTTTGGTTTTTCAAATGAAAAGGGCCCCCCTGTTAAATTTGTGGGTTTTCAAAACTGACCGTCTTTTAACTAGCGCCAAATCGGATATAAAATCAGTTTTTTAATCAGGAGACCTAAATTGATGTCAGATTCAGAATCAGCACCATCGAAAACCCCTGAGTGGAGCACAGAATGTGCTAAAAATTAAAGAAAAAAATTTTGTTCGACATTTCGACTTTCGGTCTAAAATTACGAAATTTTGAAAAACTGAATCTGCCATCATGTTCAGCATCCTTGAAAACCCCCGAGTGAAGCGTAAATCTATAAAAAAATGATCTATTGGAAAATTTTTCGGGAGTCGTAAACTCCAGGATTACCTAAAAAAAGACCTAAAAATTTAAAAAAAAATGAAATTTTTTGCTCAAAAATCGTAATAAATTATTTTTAAAGCGAATTTAAGCATGTTTAAATTTAAGGCATTTAAAGGTTAAAATTAAAGTTTGATGGCTTTTTTACACTTTTCTTTTGAAGCTTTTTTGAAAAAATAATGGGTTTTATTGAAAAATTGGTCCGCGAGATTTACCGAGCCAATGTATTTTTTCTTTGTTTCAATAATATTTTATCTGCGAAATGAAAAATTGCTAAAAGATTAAAAAAATTGCTTGATGAAAAATCATTGACGAAAGCTCAGATTCCTCCCCCCCCCCCCGAAACGCCAAGACCAAAAAAAATGAAAGGGTCCCCCCTGTTAAAATTCTTTTTTGAAAAATTTTTCGAACAAATTTTTTCAACAAAGGCAAAAAATTGATCAATTTCCTTAAGAAAATTCGTTAAAACTCCAAAAAATTTTCCCCCGGGGACTCCCTCCCCTCATTCCCCTCGGGGCCGCCGGGGACTCCCTCCCCCCATTTCCCCCCCCCCCCCCCCNAGCCCCCAGCCCCCACTGGCTACGGTCTCTTGCTGGCTACGGGCCTGCTGTTATGTCCTTACTTTTGAAAATTTTCGATACGATCTTTGCCATAGCTTATCTAACGGGCTTTGCACATTGCAACATTTAGATTTGCTTTTAAATTAATTTTTGGCTCAACGGAAATTGATTGGATGGCGGACGAAAATACTGGTAACAATTCCTTGGGAGGTGGAAGTGCTGGTGGCACGGGTGGTCAACCCGCTGAGTATATCAAGCTTAAAGTCGTTGGACAGGTTTGGTAGTTTTTAAGCTCTAAAATTGCTAACTCGATCGGGGTTACTCCTTTTCTAAAAACGAACTATGATATTCTCGAAAAATTCACAATGAAGGCTCACCATGGTGTACAAGGGGGGGGGTCAAAATTTTCGGCTGCGATATGCGAATTTTTTCCCGGTTAACTCTTTTATTAAGAAAGTCGGTATTTATTTTGCTTAAAGCATTTGAAGAAATTTCACTGATTTAGGAGTGTCTGGCCCTTAAGAAAATTTTGGACCGATTTCTCAAGGAATTTGTCAATTTTTCTTCCTTTTAAAACCCTGACCCTTTGAAAATTAATTTTTTTCCTTAATGGGAGCAGTCGTCCCCGATGCCCTTATATCTACATACCTGGGTCGCTGACGAGCAAAAAAAACTAATTTCGACGGCTCCAGTAGACGAAATCAGCAGGGACACCCTTTTGATTTTTTTGCTCGGAATTTTGGCGGTGGGGAGGAGACAATTGCCCCTCCCCCTCGTTACGAACCTGATAGATCAAATTTTGATACTTTATTGGTGGGACCAATTTAGAATATGTCCTTAATTATTACAATTCTTTTAAATACATTTTTAAGGAAAAAAATTAAGGATTCTAACGAAGTGCATTTCCGTGTCAAATATGGCACATCGATGGGCAAATTGAAGAAAGCATATGCGGAGAGAACCGGGGTCCAGGTAATTCTTTGGCAATTACATATATTTACAAAGGAAAACAATAAAAATTGGGGAAACTTTATTGTTCAGGTCAGTTCTCTCCGTTTTCTATTCGATGGTCGCCGTGTAAATGACGAGGATACCCCGAAGTCCTTGGAGATGGAGGAAGATGATGTTATCGAGGTTGTTTTATGTCTATGCTCAAAGCTTTAAAAGCCGACTTGTCAGGTATACCAAGAACAACTCGGGGGTGAACACGACAAGGGAGTGCAGGATGCTCTGGCAGTGCTGAGCACCAACTGATGGGTGGATGCGAAGATTCGGTGGCGTTCTTTCATTTTGGACATCCGATATGTTCCTTCCCTTACATCCACCTGGCAGTGCCGATGCTGACCCTTTTTTCGTTTTTTTACTTTTTGTGTTTTCTGCCCATACACAATTAATTAATTAATTCTTCAACAAATCTCTTTTTGGGTTTGGGATACTTTTCTTCTTCTTTGCCCTCCGCCTTCCTCCTTTCTTCCCTTCGGCTCTTTCTCGTCGTCCCCCTCTTCTTCTTCTTTCTGTTGGTTGCTCTTCCTTCTTGGACCTGGGATTATGCTGATCATTCATTCTTTTTCCCCACTTTTCTCCTTGCCTTCTCCGCTTCCCTTCCCTCCTTCCGCTTTTGCTCCTTCTCCGCCTCCCCACTGCACACATATTCCACCAGTCGGGGGATTTGTTTCTGCTGATGGTAATTTTGGATGTGCTCCAAACCTGAAAATGGCCAGTGGGTCTTTCTGGTTGGACCCCTTCACATGCTCACTTCCGATGAATGTCCCGCAAATGAACAAATAGGGCATGCCATGGTGGGCCGTCAACTGTTCCAGATTGCTCTCCACTCGACCGGGATGGTCGTCAATTTTGTCGGCATAGAAAGTGACCAAGGGCAACCCGTAAGCATCTCTTAAAAGCACTTCGAGTCGACGCGATTCTGATTTGCGCGAGTCCGAGTAAAGGACGGCGGGCAAACGGCGGATCTGTGGTGATTCGAGAGGATCAGATGAGTTTGTTGGTTTGATGGGCCGAGATTGGACTGGCACTCGCCGATCGGACCTGTTGGCTCAGTGCCCGCACCGAAATTGTGTTCGACTGTCCCATCGGTTTGCTCCGTTCCTCCTCCGTCCCAACTACCAACGTTGCCGTTGGGTGTGCCGTCGATGAAGGTGCGGAAGGTTTTGTTGTGATGGTTGGCGGTGGAGTGATCGGGGGCGGAAACGGGGAAACCGCGGGTGTCTCGGGCGGAAGGGGCGACGGAGCGGGAGTGTGCAGCAGTGCCAGCAGCAGAGACTGTTCCAGTGCCGCCTGTGCCAGCTGCTGTTGTCCGCCCAGCTGGTGGTGGTCCTCGGCGCCGTTGCTGTGCACCAAATGGCCAAAGGTCAACTTGGCCCCTCCCCCCCCCCCCTCCCGATCCATCTCCCAACCTGTTGGCCCCCGGACTTGTCCGTTGCTGGTTCGGCCCCTCCCCTCCCCCTCCTCCGCTTCCCATTGCCTGTCCACCAAAATTCTGCCATTGTCTCAGTTCCTTTCCCCCGGTGCCTTCTCCGAATGGGTCTTCTGCCTTTTCTGCTCTTAACGGGATCAATGTGGACAACGAAGTGCTTGAGCCCAATGCAGCGATATTGCTAAAAGCGGATAGAGTCGGCGTGGGTGGGGACATGCAGACGGGGCCAGCCCAGCCCGTCCAGCCCACCTGGGCACCCTCTGCTGCTGCTGTTGTGCTGGAACTTGTTCGGCGTTGGTCGGTTCAGCCCATGGCCTCGTTGCTCCCCTCGGCCCCGGGGGGCCTTCCATCCTTCCGTCATTGCCAATCAACGGGCACCTTCTGCCGAGGAAATCCCAGTTAACCTCGGAATTTTGCAGGCGGGCAAATGAGCAGGAAGGGCGCGAAACGGGGGCTGTCAAAACGCGGCCGTGGTTCCCTCCGGCGCTGACCGGCTGAACTCGCTTGTCGGAGGGGCGAATTCCTCAAAATGTCCCCGACCATCCCCGATCTTTCAATCCGGCCCTCCCCTCTGGTCCTACCTCCTCCTCCTCCTCCGTTTGTTGCTGCCATTGTCCATTGCTGCTGTTGCACTTCTGGCACCCGGACCCCGTATCGGTGGTTGATTGCTTCCTCAACATCCATGGGTCCCTCCTCTGACCTTCCATTCCATTGTCCTCTCCCCTCCCAACCAGATATTCCGCGTATTTCTGCGGCCCCCCGTCCACTCCCGTTGCTTCCTCTCCGCCAGCAAAGCTGTCCATCGGAGAAGACCAGGGACTGTGCGGGCCCAGTCCCGCGATCTCTGCTCCCAACTCGTCCTCCGCCTCCTCCGGCGATTCGTCCGCTCCGCCAACGGGGACCCCATCTATTCCGCCAAATGCCCCGGCACCATCTCCGCCGATCCAACTCCCTTCCACACTTCTGCAAATTGCTCCGCTCTGTCCCTTCCTTCCTTCCTTGCATTGCCCCAACTCTGTTCTCGTTACCCTCCGCCGAATGTATTTCCCTGCTGAGCTTGGTTGGGCGAACTGCGTCCATCGCTTCTGAATCCGCCCGCCTCTTCCCCCGTCGGAAATTCGTAAGTCCCATCCCCTGCGGGAACTCCGCCGCCAATGTCTCCCAGAAAGGGTGTTGTCGAGCCTGGGCCGACTCCCCTCGGAGCTGCACATTCGCCACCAAAGCACCTGCCTCCCATTGGGCCGCCTCTGTCCAGCCACCCGCCGAACTGGCGCCGACCCCCGCCCGCATTCTCTGTGTTTGGATCAATCCAACTTGATTCACTTCCTTGAGGACATTGGGCCCAGAATGCCAAAAGATGGTCAGAAATGGTATGTATAATGATGGAGCATGACCAACGAATTTCATGAGTTTGAGACATGCGAAAAGAATATGTCCAGCCCAACCATCACTGACCGGCAACTCCGTCCACCCCGGACAGCCCGAGCCCGAAAACGGGCACACTGCGCATCATGCTCACATCTGCAAAGACAAAGGGCAACCTCGTTGCTGTTGCCTGCCTGTACTTGCCCCAGCAACGGAAAAAGTAATATCGAACCGAAGCATTGAAACTTCTCTGAACCTTTTCAATTTTTGCACCTGCAAATTACGCAAAACGGAAAACAAAAACAACACAATTCATTGAGTAATAAATAAATACACTTAATGGCAGGTGTCGAATGGATCCGCCGAACTCCCTGCCCCTCCCCCCCTCCAACCAGCGTACCTCTGACCTCGCCCACGGGCATCCCCATCCTTTCGGCTTCCCCGTCTCCGCTTCCCACTCCCTGCTGATCTCCTCTGGCCCAGACCAGCCCACTCTGCCCAGTGACTCTGACCATCTGCCGCTGCTGGTGGATTCCCCCTACTGACCAATTTCCCATTGTCGGGACCAAAGGGAAGGAAGGGACTCACTCGGCGGGATCAGGGTGGGGAACCTGCTGGTGGGCTCGGTCTCCGCCGTCCGCCCAGTGTCTTCTCCGCCAGTGTCGTAAGAGTTCCCGGCACTCCCAAATGGTCCAAACGCGGGGTCCGCATCGATTCCGGCCGAGAAACGGAGGAAATCGGATGCGGAAGGATGGGCCAAGGAGGAGGCGAGCCCATCGGCGGCAGAGGAAGAGGTGTCCATGCC
>LDKF01000242.1:22931-37260 GCA_001026735.1 Rotylenchulus reniformis | reverse complement strand
AAATTAATTTTCCTGACAAATTTAACAATTCAAAGAGTGATCCGGGGGTTTTCACATGTGCTGACAAGGGAATGCTTTTTATTGACCGTGGAATTTCGAAAAAGTCCCTTTAAAAAAAGGTAGGCCATATATGGATATTATGTTAAAATTTTAATTTTAGCTGCTAAATACGCATGGCTTGGCCAGTATAGCTCGATTTTGGCCAAAGAAAATGGACGAATCAATGTCATTGAAATCCATCAGAATATAAACATCTGCCCAGATGGCCTAGAGGTTAGTGCCGCAGATTACTTTTTGAGGACCGCAGGTTCGAACCCCATGTGGTGTACAATTATTTTTTGTAATTATTTATTTAAATAAAAATAGTAAATAAATATATTTTTATTTTTTGATGCATAGAAAATTTTTTATATTTTAAACATTTCCAATTTATGCCAAAATAATTCTTCATTTTGACTTGGTCTTCTATTTCTTTTAATAAATTCATAATCTTTTTTGCTTTTTTACTTGTTCATTTTGAAAATTAAGAATAAAATTTTATAATAAAAATTTTTTCTGAAAAAAATAAAAAAATATATTTATTTATTTACTATTTTTATTTAAATAAATAATTACAAAAAATAATTGTACACCACATGGGGTTCGAACCTGCGGTCCTCAAAAAGTAATCTGCGGCACTAACCTCTAGGCCATCTGGGCAGATGTTTATATTCTGATGGATTTCAATGACATTGATTCGTCCATTTTTCCTTGGCCAAAATCGAGCTATACTGGCCAAGCCATGCGTATTTAGCAGCTAAAATTAAAATTTTAACATAATATCCATATATGGCCTACCTTTTTTAAAAGGGACTTTTTCGAAACTCCACGGTCAATAAAAAGCATTCCCTTGTGAGATCGAATCTGGCATCAGTTTTCTCATATATTATATGCTAAATCTAAGATTTTTCGTCAATGATTTTTCATCAAGTAACCATTTTTGCAGTTACAAGGTCCGTTTTTTAAAACTTTTTAACAATTTTTCATTTAAATTACATTATTTACTCCATAATTTTCATCTTTGGCTCCACATCCGCGAGTTTTATCCGTGTAAATGAATTTTTTTTTTTCTAATAATAATATGGTTACTTGATGAAAAATCATTGACGAAAAATCTTAGATTTAGTATATGTGATATGGCAAAAACTGATGCCGGATTCGATCTCAGCACATGTGAAAAACCCCGGGTCATTTCCTGATTGTTAAATTTGTAAGGAAAATTATTATTTTTTTGGCCAGGGGGGTAAACTTAACAAGTACCTTTGAAAATTGAGATCATGAAATTCTTGAAAAACAGGACTTGAAATTTTTCATGAAAAATCAAAGATTATGAAATTTTCTCAAAAAATCCAAGGCCTTTGAAACTTTTGATCAATTCAAGCTTTCTGAAAATTTCTCTTTTGGGACGAATTCCTCGGTCTATATTATAAAATATAAACTTCATTCATTTTTAATGTGAAAATTGCAAAACAGAAAAATTGGCAAAAAAATCATAAAAAAAATCTATGAAAAATCATAGATTTGCTTCTTCATGGACAAATCGGAGCTCATTGTCAGATTCTTAATCAACACCCCAAAAAACCCTAGGGTGCGAATTTTCAGACCCGGACTATTTATTTTTTCCACGGGACCGCAATTCCGAACGATTGCCCCCAAATGGAAAAATGGTCAAAATCGCCCCTAATCGCCCCTTTTAAAACCCTTTTAAAAAACAATTTTTTTATGTTACAAAACACAAAAATAACTTTTAAATCTTATAAAATACATATCATTTTTTCATAATAACCAATTATTTATTGTCAAATTTTAAAATAAAAATCATACTTGGAAAAGGGGGTGGAAAAGGTCAAAGGTCGACCAAAATTTTACCAAGTAGATCGGGTCGAACTCAGGGAAAAAAATTTACAAAAGGGTCCAAAAATGTCGAACTTTTATCAAGGGCTTGAGAAATTTTGCCTAAGGCGTTATTTTTGGAAAATTCAATCTTTTGAAGGGTATCGGGAGATAATTTTTGACAAATTGGACCTATCCCTTTATGAAAATTGGTCAATTTTTTCAGAAATTTCACTATGTTGGGGGTGCCTGCGGCCCCGATAGGGGTTGCCGGAGAAATTTTTGAAATTTTAGACCTTTTTCTTATGAAAATTGGTCAATTTTTTCGATTTTTCAAAGGAAAAAAGTCCGAGAAAGTCCGGACCCGTATTTGGTAAGCACCCCCGGTCCGGATCCGGAAACGCCCAGGGTCCCCTCAAAAAGGCAGCCTGACACTTGCGGACGGACATTTGCGGACGGACATTTGCGGACGGACACTTGCGGACCCGACATTTGCGGACGAAAAAAATAAAAAAAATTAAAATTTAACTTTTCAAAAAATTTCAAAAAATTTTTTTTTCAAGAAATTAAATTTGATGAACAAAAAGTTGCAAAAAGGCTAACTTTATCAGTGGAAACCCCTCGTGTTGCAAAATAATTAATGTGTTTGATTTTGGTTCATTATTCTCCATATAGATCACCGAACCTGAACTACAATCAAACCAGGATTTTCTGAATCCAGTAGTCCGAGGTTTGGAAAAATCTGGATTTTCTAGATTTCTACTTCATGGGTCCAGAATCCAGGTCCATAACAATATCAATCGAGAAATCCTCATAAAAATCTGATTCCCAATAAAATCTGATTTTATATCATATTTAACGAATGTTCATATATTTTTTGACGTGATTGAACTTGTGTAATTTTTCTGATTCAGATTACGACCCTACCAAAGACCCAAAAAGGGGAACTCATCTCATGATTATATGTACATTAAAATAAAGATTATGGATTTTGTGTACGATTATTGTACTAACAGAGATGATGTATGGAAGACCAAAAGATTTTGTTTTCAAAAGAATTCTTCAATGATGATTTTTGCAATAATTTTTTTTTTGCTAAATTTAAACTTTTGAAAAAAATAATTTTTGAAATCTCCTAAAAATTAAAAAAAAAATTCTGAAAAAAATTTAAAAAATTAAATTAAAAATTTCTGAATTTAATTGTTTTTTAATAAAATTTTTTAATTTTATTTAAAAATTTTCGGATTTTTTTAAAAATAATTTTCGTCCGCAAGTGTCCGTCCGCAAGTGTCCGTCCGCAAATGTCCGTCCGCAAATGTCCGTCCGCAAGTGTCCTGCTACCCTCAAAAAAGGCCGGACCCAGACCCCGGACCCGGGAAAAGTCCGGGTCCTGGTCTGGTCTCTACTTTATAAAACACAAAAGATAATAAAATCATAGCTAGCGCCTGGATTTTTTGACGGGGAGGGGGGTATGTGGTCCCGACGAGCAAAAAAAAAAACGAATTTTGGTGTCCCGATCGGGCCGTCGAAGAAATTTCGCGTTTTTTAAATGCTTTCTGCTTTGTGAAGTAATTTTACTGTTTTAAATAATTCCAGCGGTCCCGACATGGACTGCCGGAAAATTTCTATTTCCTTTATTATGGGTTTTGCTTAAAAACAAAAAATACAAAAATCGACATTTTGCTAATATATTGGGGAAAGAGGCAGTAGCGTGTCCAGGATTTGCCATGGGGGAGGGCTAAACCAGACCAAATCAAGAAAAAATTTTGATATTGTCCTTCACAAGGAGGGCTGATTAAAAAAATAAACCTTTTTTGTTTAAAAACGATTTTTTTAAATTTACTTATAAAAGAGGTCCCGGTAGTTTCGATAAAGGTCGCCGGAGAAAATTTTTGAAATTTAGATTCTTTTCTAGAAAAATTTTCATTTTTTGGCCATGGGGCTTAAGTAAGTACGCCAATTGGAGGAGATCAATTCGGTACCCAAACTACACACGTATTATTTCAGAGATCACAATTTCCAGTGTGCCCTCTGTGCCAACAACCCATCCCGACAAAAAGGGGCGAAATGCCAGATACACAAGTCAATGAGCATATTGAACAGAACTGCCAATCTGATCTTGCGAAGAAAAGGCGGATGGCACCGAAATGTGGAATGAGAAATTGTTTCAAACGAGAGGTACATACAATTCCCCCAAAAAATGAATATATTCTAAAATTGACATTTTTCAGCTTGTTAAAATGGAGTGCAAAGATTGTAGGATTCATTTTTGTCTTGGACATCGCCATCCCTCCGATCATCATTGCTCGCATTTGGTTCAAAAAAATAATCAATCGTATTATTTATTTATTTATTTGTTTATATTTATCAATATAGTAACTCATATTTTTAAGAGACAAGGATCATAGGACCAGCAGATCGCCAAAGAAGGTGGTAATATTTTAATCCCTTTGCCTGGTATATTGAAATTCACTGCATCACTGTTTTAATTTTCTAGTTTATTTGTTTTTTATTTAATTTGTTGTTCAATTACTTTTTTTAATGCTTTTTAGTTTTTATATTATCGATATAAATCTGGGGCAATTCAAAGATTTCGGCTTTGGGGGTACCCGTGTCCAGGGGTTTGGCCAGGAATTTTTTAGGAGTGTCGGCGACCTCGATAGGGGTCGCCGGAGAAATTTTTAGTATTTTAGACATTAAAAAAAAATAGGTCAATTTTTCTTCTAACTGTTCGATTTTTTCTTCCCTTTTCCTCCCAAAACCCAAAAAAAATTTATTTTGTGATTGGGGGGTAAATACCCCGGCGCTAGTTTAAAGGAAGGACGTTTTGAAAACCCACTAAAAGGGTCTCCCCCCCCCTTAGGCAAAAAAATTTAAAAAAAATTTAATTTTTTTTGTTTTTTCCAACGCTTTTGCTCAAAAAAATCAGTTAAAAAGTAAAAAACACAAAAAAAAAATTTTTTTAGTTTTCAAATGAAAAGGGTCCTCCTGTTGAATTTATGGGTTTTCAAAACGTCCTTCCTTTAAAGTAGCGCCCATACGCCTCTTCCCCTAAAATCGCTACTGACATAAATCAACACAGACAATTGAACAATCAAAGAGCGCGGAACAGTTGGATGCACTTTTTGCGCGGCAATTGCAACAGGAGGAATATGAGAGGTGAGAGGGTGAATGGAATGCCACTGCCAGCATTGGTTAATGCTGCTTAACATTAAGGGCCTTTGGTGGGAACAATCCTTCTGCCAGCACAGGGCGTCAACAAAATGGCAATTGCACCGTCAGCTAGCGGATCAATCCGCACTCCGTGTTATGTTATGAGTGGAATTGTGAGCCGAGGCCATGGCCAGAAAAATTTTCGGAGGGGGGCTGAGCTTGGGGGTTTCCGACCTGATTGAGATTTTTGATATTGACCATTTTAATTAGCATAGTAATAAGGTTGGCGGAGAACATTTTAAACTTTTAACTTGTTCGATCTGGCCATGGCCTTGTTATGCGTGATCCAACATTTGTTTTTAACGTAACATATCTTCTTCGCTTATCTGTCAAGACGCTAATATCCATTCCCTTTTTCTGTCAACCAGACTTTTATTCGACATTTTTTCTTTGTTTGTGTAACTTTTATTTTTAGTGCAAAACAAAGAAATATTCCGTCCACCCCATTGTTTGCCTGATTTGGGCATGGGGATTGTGCGATGGACTTTGTCCATCTCCTTTCTTCTCTCTCTCTCTTCTATTCCTTTTACTCGCTGCTGTGCTCGCCTTGTACGGGGTAGGACGGGAAGCAATCCCCGCAAAGGGTGGACATTCCGCATTCCAATACCATTGGTGCTGAAACCATGGGCTCAACGATCGGTTCCACCCCTTCCGGAACTTTGTTCCTGTCTGCTTTCCTGGTCTTCGCCGTGTCTGCACAAATGCCAACCAACCTGAATTTGACCCCCCAGCTGCCTCTGGTGCCCCCCTCCTTCACTTCGCTACCACTCAATCAAGCTGTGAGAGGGTTCTATTCCACCGGGCTCTTTCTCTCTCTCTCTCTCTCCTTTCTATCTCTTCCCCTCCTGCTCATCTTTGTTCTTTTAGGCATCCATGCTCTCCCAACAGCCGGCTTCCGCCGGTCTTCCCGGTGTCTCCCCCCTCGGCCCTCCGTCTCCCCCCGCCTTCCCCGGTCTGTCTCCTCTAAATGGCCTCAATGGTACTGGTCTCCTTCGGATTTCCCAAAATCCATCCCCCACAGCTCTTTCGGGTATCGGTCTCGGTCAACAGCTCCAAGCTCTCCAACAGCTACAGGCCCTCCAAGGGCTTGGACTTGGCCTAAACGGTGGTTTTGGCATACCGGCAGGCAACGGCGGTAAGTTCGGGCTTGGGCGGGTGTCCGGATTCGGACGATGGATCGATCCCTCCGTTTCTCCTCTCTCTCTCCAGCAACATTCATCCCACTCGGCCAAGGTGAATTTGGAAGGGAAGAGGAGGGATGATCAGAAGGATCTGTGTTTTAGTGCTAATCCCGACGGGAAAGGAAATCTCCAGCAAAGACATTTGTCGCAGCAAAAGTGGCGGTGATGGCGAGGAAGGGAGCAATGGAGGAGGGGGAGGCCCCGGGGGACCCTTTTGCGGGGGGCAGGACTGCGGCAACTTTGGCTGTTGTGGCGGGACGGAGTGTGCCATGCCTGGCGGGTGCCAGCCATGTATTCCAATCGGAGGCAACGGCGGCGGAGGGACAAGCGGTGGGAACAATGCTTGCGCAGTCAACGAGGGACGCAGAAAGCGCAGGATGGCCAAGGCACGCCAAGGGGAAGAGCAACAGATGATATAGGCACACCATAATTTATTTATACTCAATCATCTCTCAACCTAAAAAGATCTAGCAATAAATGGAAAATGCATGAGAAAGTTACACAAATTAATGCAAAAAATAAAATAAAAATGCGAAAAGAACAAACAAACGGCCGAAGGGCATTGCGACGAGTTAAATTAGTTGGTGCTGGCAACATTGAACACCTCAAGCTCATCTATTTGGAAAATACCTAAAATCAATCACAATAATTACAATGGTAATAATAATAATAATTATTATTTAACAATGTATTTTTGTTCCCTACCCCCTGGCACAAGTTCTGGTGATTGGAATGTGTTTGACGGTCTGCTTGATCCTTCGACAAGTTCATCTCGGATGGCGATCGCATCTCCACCCCCGCTACCAATCTGAACCAATCCATGAACTTGTATGGAAATTTCATTACTAGTAAACATCTTTAATAATCTCCCACGCCCGAGATTGAAAATTAATCCCAACCAGGAGCGTATTCAGGGGGGGGGGTCCATGGACCCGAAACAACGGTTTCCACAGCCGCACTAGAAAAATGTTCATAAATTTTTTTCAGGTAATACTTAGAGAAATGAGTTTGGTGTCAAAAGATAGCCTTAAAAGTCTGCTATAAATTGCAAGAACAACAACCGATTTGGCCAAGCAGAAAAAAGTTATGGCCAGACCATTGGCCAAAACCACGATTTTATGGCTTAACTTGGCCACAACTTTTTTTCTGCTTGACCAAACCGAATAATTCATTCTGCAAGTTTATAGCAGATATTTAGGGCTATCTTTTGACACTAAATTCATTTCTCTAAGTATTACCTGAAAAAAGTTATTATCATTTTTCTAGCGCGGCTGTGACAACCGGTGCACTGCCCAGGGACGTAGCCAAGGGGGAAAAGGGGGGAATTCCCCTAAAAATTCCTCTAAAAATTTTCTCCGGCGGTCCCTATCGGGACCGCCGGCAACCCTTAATATCGTGAATTTCTTTATAAAGGGTCTGCCCCAACTCACCAACCCCCAACTCACCACATACCCAACCCACCACAAACCCAATTCACCACATAACCCAACCCACCAAATTGATGAAAAACTATTTACATAAAAATAATTTTACAACAAAAAACACAAAATTTTTTTTTTCTTAAGGGTAAGAATAAAATTATTATGGATTCGGTAGGGGGGGGGTAAAGCTAAGGATTAATGAGTGAAAAGAATGATTGATGAACATATTTTGAACTTTTATACTGGTGCGAAGATCCATCATCCCTTTCTGCCGTCGGCAAAATAATCATTTGAGAGAACTTTTTTGATTGTTGATCCTTATTTTTGACAAATCAAATTGAATACACAACAAAATTGTATTTTTATGGTGTGTTGGGTATGTGGTGAATTGGGTGTGTGGTGGGTTGGGTATGTGGTGAGTTGGGGTGTGGTGAGTTGGGTTGACACCCTTTAATTATTTTTTTCAAAAAATTCAGATGGAAAATAAAAAGATAAGTGATAAATAACAAGGGTTCTCTCGTCCATATTCGTATAAGTTGATATCCAAATCTAAATATTTTTTTCAAATTTTTTTTCCTATTAAGGTGTGCCAGTCAGGATTGGTGCAGTCGGAAATTTCTAAGAAAAGTTTACACTTCTTTTTGCTTTACCTGGTATGATAATATTTAATTTATTTTTCTTTTAGTAATTATGCCGATAATTAGTTAAATTAGGTCTTATTCTTAGTTGTGCATTTTGCTAGTTAAGTCCCAGTTCTTAGTTGTGTGTTTTGATCCGAAAAAGTACTTCCACGAAATTCGATAAACGATTTCGAATTAGCGAACACTCGAAATTTCTCCCGTGGATGAGATGAACTACTAACAAGCAAAAACTTGTCACTGGCTGCCATGAAGAAGTTATCGCAGGTTTGTTCGCACCTGAAAAATACATATCCATCATGGTAAGGAAAATGCCAATTAAGCTAGAAATTACCATGTGTAGAATATGGGCAATTTCAATTCTTCATCTAATCGCCAGACCTTAAATAGTGTCCATTTTCGCCCCATCGGATACATTAAAATGTAGCTAGGCCCGTAGCCAGGGGGGAGATGAGGGGTTAGGACGAAGAAGGGGAAGACGAAGGCATGAAGGCTATTCCTCAAACCCCCAAGTCGGAAAAATTTCATAAGGGTCCCTTATAGATCTTGTCCAAATTAAAAAAAATCTTTTTTTAAAGGGAATTGGTGTAAAATGCCAAAAAATTTCGCCTCGATGGTCGCTTAGCGCAAATCCCTGGCCGCGACCTGAATGTAACACTTACAAATGATTCGCCAGTGCCGAAATAACGTGTCTTCGCGCGTTCCCTGATATCTTGATAAAATAAATTAAACAAAAAATATTTTTAAAACAAATTTAAAATTGAACAGAAAAGGAAATAACCTTTTCTTTCCATCCATGAGGAAGAGAGATAGGCACCAAAGATGCGATTGTTTGTTGATCTGATCACTAAAATCGACTGTTCTGCTTCTTCAACCCTAAAAATAGAATGATTCTAAAAAATATTAATAACAAGGGACCTGGACCAAAAATGCACAAAGGAAGTACCTAAATTTTTGGTCTCTAAATTATAAAAAATCAATGCAAACCATGCTCGGAAAGCCGAAATATCAACGATGGTGTTTCTAATTGAAAGCTTAAGGATCAACAATAAAAGGCGAAATATTGTTAATTTCAACCGAGGAGGCAAAGCACTTATCAGTTCCATGGCAACATCCTCGTCGATTATTTTCGATACAAAAGCTAAAAATTCGAAATAAAAATTAAGGGGATTTAAGCGCTGCAATTACCTATAATATAAGTTAATCTTCTAAAAATCAGATAAAAATTAAAAAGTTTAAAAAATTGTTAAATTATTTCCTGGCAGTTCCTATCGAAATCGCCGTAACCCTTTTTATTTTACAACTTTTCGCAATTTTTTGCATACCTCTCTCTCTCCCTCCTACCCACCCTATTTCGACTTATTATTGTCGATTTTTTGAAAAGGAAAAGTGAATATAACCTATCGTATAGATCCGTTCCTCAGTCTGCCGTCTATTTTTCTCGTTTCTCTGCCTGGCTACTCGATCCCTGAATTTATTCTCGTAATGATGCTGCTGGCAATAGAGATAATTGTTGCTGAATCTCCGAATAGCGAATCTTTAGTCGAAAAGTTAACCAATGATGAAATATCTCGGAATCGGGTACCCAATATCGAGAAAGGTTTGCACAGAAACGGGGGGTTTAGATGCAATCACCGCAATCTGAAAGTGTTTTTTTTATTACTAAATAAGCCCAGCCAAGGGCGTAGCCAGGAAAAAATTTCGAGAATTTGATCCATTTCTAACTAATTTTTTCGTTTTCCTTCTCCTTCCCTCTCGACCTCTCTGGAAATTTTTAATTTCGGGGGGGGGGGGGGGGGGGGGGNGGGAGGGCGGGGGGAGGGAGTTGTAGCCGCCCCCTCTGGATACGCCCTTGAGCCCAGCTAATTCTACCTCTGCAGAAATATCGCTGACCCGATCTTCGCTTACATTAGACATTCGACCGACAAATCCTTTGGATAAAGAACCGTCCGTGAATTTCACAGATTTCACAATAACTGTGTGGTGGATTTGCTTATACCAAAGATAAATCAGAGTCAACGCGACACGAGCAAGCATTTTTTGACCTTTGAATGGGGTGAATGAGATGCAAAGCTGTGGAAAAGTGCACCTTCCACAAGAAAACAGTCCATGACCCGGACTAGGTAATGAAAGGGCAGATTCTGGAAACAAAATAGTTAATTGTGTCATTACATAAATGATGAGGACAAAAGCTAAATACCAACTCCACCTTGAAGATCCAAAAGTGCCAGTTTGCCATCACATCGGCCATCTTGGAAGACTCTTCCCTTCCTAATTGCTTCCTTAGTAAGTTGAATACCTTTTTCTAATATATCAATCCTTAAAATCATAAAAAAATTAAAAAAAACCTTGAATTTTTTCAGTAGGGCCAGAATTGTGTATCGAGATGCGAAAACAGCCTTAAATGATTTTAAAAAATTAAATAATTAAATAAATAACTCACCAATTCTGACTGAAGGATGAAACGATTTCCCTGAATGGATAAAAATAATAATGAGGCATGTTCTTTTTTATTCCTAAATTTATTTGAGTAAAAAGTTATTTAATGGAAATCGTTTTTTTAAATAAACCCTAAAGCATACCTTAACAAGGGGTGGGTCGACCCCCCCTGACTTCGTTCGTACAGGGCCGCAAATTCGAGGGGGACTTCGTACCCGGAAGGAGGGCAGGAAAGATGGGGGAAGGGAGGGGGGAGAGTTCATAGGAGGAAGAGGAGGAAAAAATGATCAAATTTCTTCAAAAAAGTCATATTTTTCGAAAAATTTTCTCCGGCGGTCCCTATCGGGACCGCCGAACCCTCCAAAATTGCTAAAAATTATGAAAAAATTCCATCAAACTTCTAAAAATGACTACCAGAAAGGACCCAAGTTCCCCAAGGAAATTCATTAATAGTTCAAAAAAATTTTCCGGCGGCCCCTATCGGGGCCGTATCGGGCTTTCTGTAAAAAATCGGGCTTTCTGTAAAAACAGAAAGCCCTATCGGGCTTTCTGTAAAAAATTTGCAAATTTTTTGAGATAGATTCAATATGTACCGGAAAAATTTCTAGCACATCCTAAAAATTATAAAATAGACCACTTCACAAAAAATTGAAAATTTGGGGCATTTTCGCAAAATGGACGTTATTTTGATGATTTCGTAGTTGGAGACCCCCGACCCCCCCTCGACTTCGTTCGTAAAGTCTTGGGTCGACCCACCCTACTTGTTAAGGTATGCCCTAAAGTTTATTTTTGTGTCTTTGTCATCTTTCTTTTTCTTTAAAAATTTTCAAAAGTATAAATTTGAGAAGAATATTTTTTCAAAACGCTAAATTTCCCTTGTCATGTACTAGTATGTCCAGGAGCATACCCCCAAAATTTTATAAATTTTGCCAAAAGTCTTTTCGTATTTTCTTTTTTATATTTTATAAATTTTAGATTATAAATTTTTCTTATTTATTTTTAATAAATTTATTATTTTAAAATTTTTAGAGAAAAGATAGGGGTGAAACCAGGTGGGGGTGAAATCGCGAGGTGAAACGAGCTGCTTCGGGCAAAGTCCAAAAAAAATTTGACATTTAGAGGAGAGGAGTTACCGTTCAAAAATTTTGCGATTTCAGACCAATTTCCTGGTGAAAATTGACAATTTTTTGGCCGGCTTTGTTTGGAAAACCACTATATTGTGGGGTGTCGGCGATTTCTTTTTCCCCTTTCTTTTTTCATTTTTCCCCATTTTTTCTCTCCCTTTTTCTTTTCTTTCTCCTTATTCTTTCTTTTTCTCCTCTTTTTTACCTCCGACTCTCCGTTCCCTGCAAAATGCGATATTGATCCCCCTTGCACATCAATGTTGTAAAAAGCAAATATATGCAGATTTTTAGCTCTATCTTTTGGCCTTTTCGCTTGTTCGAAATTACTTGAAAATTTTTGAAATTTTTAGTTATGAAAATGCGAAAAGTCGGTATTTTTGAAAATTTAAAAAAATTTCAGGGAAAATCGAAAAATTAAAAGACTAAAAGATAGAACACATAATTTTACATATTGCTTTTTATAGTATCAGGCTAGTAAGCTTCAAAAAATTTTTGGTTCAACCTTCTGATTGTGAGTCGATCTTTTGGGTGTCGGTCTTCTGCGAAGACCAATCAGTCTCCGCTCCGACTCCGGAGCCAAATTGTAGGAAAGGCCGGAGCCCGGAGTCGGAGCCAATTTTTTTGGGGAACCGGAGTCGGAGCCGACTCCGGTCCTGGAGCCGGAGCAAATTTTTTCAGAGCCGGAGCAAAAAAAATCGATTTTAACAACACTGGACCCAATTTGTTTATGATGTCTTTTGAAATATATTATATTGGAAATTGAGCAAAGAAAAAGTTCTGGAGCATAAATTTTGTTTTATAGTATGTCCCATAAATATAATTCATATTATCTATTTTCGATTAATATAGAGTACCTGATTGAGTAGTCGATTAATGCTGGCGTATGCTTCTTCAACAGAATGGTAATGAAGGAAAATGGCCCCGATTGGGTAAAGTTGCTTAAAGTGCTTTAAAAATAAATTTTATGGACTGGTATGATGCAAACAGACAGGGACAAAGCGAATTTCGGGTTTGGCATATTCAATGACCTGAATAAGGGACTAAAAATGTATTAATCGATCGATCAATTACTATCAGAAGACGCTGCAAATGAATGACACCGATTTCCTTGAGTCCATGGTCACAGACCACAATTCCGGGTTCTGAGAGAAAGGCGGGTCGGAAATTTTGAACTGAATTTTTTTAACTTTTTCTTCGAAGTTTATCCAGTCGCCTTATAGCCTTTACCACGCAAGAGCAATTGGATTTGTTCATGATAAAAACTCTTGCTGGATTCAAATTCCCTGTCATTGTGGGAAACCAACACTGTCCAGAGATCCTTTCGGATTTCGTGTGTAATTGGCCAATTGTTTTGTCGCAAAAAATGCTTTAACTTAAAAGTAAAAATAAATCCAAAATTTATTAAATTAATTTTTTACATGATTAATTTGTTTGCTGTTAATTAGTCGAAGAAGGTATTCTCTGTCACCATATCGAGGTTGAATAAACACTTCTGGTCGAAGAGCAGTGAACTCGGTGAATGGGGCAGCCTAAACGGTGTGATAATTTTTAAAAAACTGAAGAAATTATGGTGAAAAATTAATTAAAACATACACTTAATGGAAATCCATTCATTAGTAATGGAAAATGTAATTTACAGTTCGATAATAATAGCTATCAAGGCCTTGGCTAGATTGATCACAGGGGTAGGGAGGGAGAACAAAGGATTTATTAGCTATCAGCAAGATTTGCTATGTGAAGGGCCCTGCCATTTCAATCCATTCGAAAAAATTTTATTTTAAGAAGGGAAATTCCCCCTCCCCTTCCTCATCTCGCTACGACCTCGGAATTGTTTTGAGGGAATGTAAAGCTCCATAGATGCCATTTGCCACTACTTTTCCTTCCTCCGTTGCCTAGCAGCAACTGGTCCCTCCCTGCCCATCCTCACCTCTCCTTCCTGCACTATAATTTCTCTTTGAGATACGTCGGGCTTTCTTCTAGACGATCCTATATTTAAAGACCTGCGAATGGCAAGGGACAGTCGAGAGAGTTTCGAAGGAGAGGAATCAGCCACTGAAAATTAATTTACTTGAGATGAAAAATCCCGTAAATTAAGACAATAATATTTAATAGAAATCTTAAAATTTGATCTAAAGTTTCCGTTCAAAAATTCTATTTGCTCGTCGGGAGAGGTGTGGTCTCTACCCCCACCACTGGCTCTGGCTTTTTTAAGGGGTGCCGGCCAGTGGCGTAGCCAGAAAAAAATTTTCAGGGGGTGGAAGGAGGGGGTCCCCGGCGCCGAGGAAAATTTTTTTTTGAAGTTTTATCAAATTTTCTTAAGGAAATTGACCAAAATTTTGCCTTTGGCGAAAAAATTTTCGATAAATTTTTCAAAAAAAATTTTAGCAGGGGGACCCTTTTCATTTTTTTTGGTCTTGGTATTTCGGGAGGGGGGGGGGGGG
>LDKF01000241.1:1048-90703 GCA_001026735.1 Rotylenchulus reniformis | reverse complement strand
CCCCCCCCCCCCTCCCCCCTGGCGACGACCCTATCTTTAGTTAAGCTGTCCAAACTATTACCAGAAATTCAGAATTAATAATATAAAAAAAGCATCAGCCTCAAAGTTACGTAAAATGAAATAACATGAATATGAATTTCGCATAAAATGGTAAGATTAAGCAGAAAAATTTACCTGCTGTGACGATGATGAGGAAAAGCATTCGCGCGGATAATACGAAGGCGAAGGGGATGGCGACGGGGTGGTCACCATCAAGCTGGATTCAGTAGGTGGTACAACAGTCATTTGCTGCGGGACCCGTAACATAAATGCACCTAAATAGTAAATAGTAAATGCTAAAAAGTATGTTAAAAATAAATGATAAATGTCGTCACTCGTTATCTAAAAAATTCTTCCTAATATTTTATATTTAACCCATTTTTGGTTTAAAGATGGGTTTGATGATTACTAGGGATGGGATAGTTATGCAAATGCATATTTTTTTCCTGATATCAGAACGTCGAAATAACCACGAAAAACGCATTTTCCACTTGATTAGAACCTTCTAGAGTGATTTTTAATTTGCATATTTTTGCATATTTTGCGATTTTGGAGCATAAAGCATATTTGCATATTTTGGTGCATATTTTGGCATTTTCGAGCATATTTTGTGCATATTTTGCAATTTTTGGGCAAAATTTCATAATTTTTTATTTTTTGGCATTTTGACCATATTTTTTGAATTTTCAGAAATTTTTGGCATTTTATACAAATTTTGAAAATTTTTAGGCATTTCGTGTTTACTTTAGAATTTTTCACCATTTCGTCTAATTTGTAAATTTTAGCCATTTCATGTCTATAATTTTCCGATTTTCAGCATTTTCATGGCATTTTCAAATTTGAGGAGTGAAAATCCACAAAATGAATGTTTAGGTACTTATCTAGTTTACGTGCCAAATTTTTCCAATTTTTTTTTGAAAAAATTATATCAGATTTTTCATAAATTCATCTCAAAACTAGTTCACTGGAGTAATTTTTGACGCTGAATCCAATTATGACGTTCATTTTGACGTAATGCGTCATCTGACATCACTTTTTGACGCTGACGTCAAAATTCATAAAATTCAAAATCGGCCAAAATCAATTTCTAGGGGCAGTTTTTGATGTTGATTCCGATTCTGGCATTCATTTTTGATGTAAGAAGTTGATTTTGGTTGATTGAGGTGGAATTTGGCCGATTTTGAATTTTATGAATTTTGAAGTCAACGTCAAAAAGTAGCGTCAGATGACGCACTACGCAAAAAAGGACGCCAGAATCGGATTCAGCATCAAAAACTACTCCTGGTAAGTCCTTTTTAGATGAATTTACGAAAAAATTGACATTTTCAAAAAAAATTGGAAAAATTTGGCACGTAAACTAGACAAGTACCAATGTTTATTCGTCAATATGATTTGTTTGCTTGTAGAAATAATTATTTTTTGCATTTTTTAAAAAATTTTAAACATATTTTATATAAAATTTGGTCAATTTTAATGCATATTTTGGTGCATATTTTGGCTTTTTTGAGCATATTTTATGCGCATATTTTGCCAAATTATAATGCATAACTATCCCATCCCTAATGATTACATATTTTTGCTCTTTTTTATTTTTTTCACAGCTCTTTAGCTGCATGCTTCAAGCTCCACTCCCATTGATCTTGATCTGAATCTAATCATTAGTTTATGTTACGATTAATCATTTATAAATCTCTTCTTTAAATTTTTTCTTTTTTGATCTGTCTCCGATCTGCCGACGGCGGCCCCCGCTGCCGTCACCTCTCTATTTTCTTTCTCTTATTCTCTCTAATCGCTCTATGTAATCCACATCTTAAATCTTAATCAACGGGATAAAAAATCCGTTTTCAAACAGAATGCCAATAAAATGCTAACTCGTAAACCTAAACACTGAATACCTCCTACATGCTAATCGTTTTTATTAGGACAAGCCATCAAAGCACTGACGACTTTAGGCCAATAATCCACATGCTAAAATAACATTTTGTCTCGGAAAGACTTATAATCTTGATGCTGAATGCTGATAAGAAAAACGGGTTTAATATTTAAATTTATTATCTCAAATTTAAATTATTCATTTTTATAATTTAAAAAAATTTGGCCTCACCAACTAGGAATGATGTTTTATTTAAAAAAACAGTTACGAAATGCTTTGCTCACTATCGAGTATATATTTTTAAGTTTTAATATCGAAAAGTCCGAATATTACAAGTGACAGCCTCGACTCAAAATGGAGTTTATTAAAATGAGATCGATATTGTACCAAAGATATATCAGATTATCACCCAAGCAAAACTTTTTTTATTAGATATTATTGTATTGTATTGTACCTTTCATCACCGAACTATTTCGATTATCCTTAGACAATGGTGAACTTCCAAAAATTTGGAAAAAATCCATAGTTATACCTATTTTTAAGAATGGGGATAAAACTAATCCCGACAATTATAGACCAATTTCGCTCACCTGCTGCTTATGTAGAATAATGGAAAAGATTATAGCAGATAGAATAAGAAAATTTCTTATGAAAAAAAACTTATTATCTCCATATCAATTCGGCTTTATGAAAAAAAGATCCACGACCACACAATTAATTACAGTTTTTGAGGATTGGTATGATGCAATATATGGCAAAAATAATATAGATTGTATTTATGTTGATTTCCAAAAGGCATTTGATCAAATACCCCATGATTTATTAGTCCAAAAATTACATAAAATTGGAATTCAAGGCAAATTACTCAAATGGATCACTGATTTTATATCTAATCGAGAATATACTGTAAAAATAAACAATAAATTTTCAACTTATAAAAAAACTTCATCTGGTGTACCACAAGGTTCAGTTTTGGGACCATTGCTTTTTCTAATATACATCAATGATTTACCCCAAGAAATTCCACAAGGAATCAGGGTTAAGCTTTTCGCTGATGACTTAAAAATGTACTGTACCCATAAAACAAAAAATGAACGTAAATTGATGAAACAAGCTATTATAAATTTAGAAAATTGGTCTAAAACCTGGAAGTTACCAATTTCAATTACAAAAACTTACGTAATGTACTTAGGAAAAAACAATCCAAGAGAACAATATAAACTAAATGACATAATTATTAATGAGGTTGAATTGATAAAAGACTTAGGCATAATCATAGATAATAAGCTTTCTTTTTCAGAACATTATAATAATATAGTTCGAACTGCCTACCTTAGAGCTAGAACCCTACTTAGATCACTTAAAAGTAGGTCCATTAGAACTTGGGTTACAGCTTATAAAAGTTATGTAAGACCTCTCTTAGAATATGCGCCTGAAATATGGAGCCCTAATCTTAAAAAAGACATTGTAAAATTAGAAAAATGCCAAAAATACTTTACTAAAGCTGTACTTAGAAAATGTAGAATTCCATATATACCTTACCAAGAAAGATTAAAGTTTTTCGAAATTTTATCCTTAGAAAATAGAAGAAAAGTATTTGATATGACTATGGCCTTTAAAATATTAAACGGCCTTACTGATATTTCCCCCAACATCTTTAATGCGATAAGGACTGAATCTGCCTATAATCTAAGACCCAGATTAAGATTTAAAGCCCAAAACATTAAAACCTCACACTCTTTTATAAATCGAACATCCAACACCTGGAATAAATTAGAAAAAGATTTAGTACAAGCGAACAATGTCAGTTTATTCAAAGAAAAATTCAAAAAATGGTTAATTAAGCAATCACAATAAAGAAGAGCCAATCATTCACTTGTCATAACTAATGTCAAGATCCAAATGAGTAAATGGTCACCCCTTCATTGGATATCTTATTCTGAATATATAAATAAATAAAGCTGTATGCCAATGGAACCTTTATTATTTATTACTAAAACCAAGGATGTAAGTGGGCCGTCCCCTTTTCTTTGGTATTTTCTTAAATAAATAAATAAATTAAATTATATTTGCCTCTAGGGCGACGTTCCAGAAATGCACGGAAAATTATATAATAGTCAGGTGAAGTCAAAGATCAAAATAAAATAACAATTCGCAATAACAATAAAATGCCCATCGGATCATGCTCCGGGAGTTGGGCGTGACAAATATGGGGAAAGATCAGGGTTCCCAACTCCCAAGACCACTAAATAAGGACACCAGGGTCAAAATCTAAGATTTTAGGGTCAAAAATAAGGACACTTTTAAAAACGCAAATTTTTCGTCAATATCAAACAAAAAATCGAATTCTTTATCAAATCAATGATATTTTTCAACAGAAAGAATTTTTTCCAACAGTTTCAATCACCAATAATTCAATTTCTTAAGAAAATTGGTCATTTTTTTGATGAAAATTCACTAAGAGGGGGTGCCGTGTCGGCGGACCCGATAGGGGCCGCCGGAGAATTTTTTGAAAATTAGACCTTATTTTCTAAAGAAAATGATAATTTTTTGAGACTTTTTTAAGAAAAATCGTTTTATTGAGGAGTGCCGGCGGACCCGATAGGGGCCGCCGGAGAAAATTTTGAAAATTGGGCCTTATTTTCTTAAGAAAATTGATAATTTTTTGAGACTTTTTTAAGAAAAATCGTTTTATTGAGAAGTGCCGGCGGTCCCGAAAGGGGCCACCGAAGAAATTTTTGAAAATTAGACCTTTTTCCCTAGCAAAATCGGTCATTTTTTGAATAAAATCTTCAAAAATCCCAAAATAAGTACAAAATAAGTACGCTGGCTCAAAATAAGTACAAATCTTAGAAATAAGTACATTTTATTTTTCTAAGATCGGGACCCCTCAAAATAAGTACAAATCTTAGAAATAAGTACATTTGGGAACCCTGGGAAAGATCGACAGATACAAGGAGTTTAGCAAAATCTTTTGGAATGGATTTTCGAATTCTGGCTGGTAATCTCGAATATTGGCTAGGAACTCGAATGAAAAATGAATTGTCTATTTGGTTTGTAACAGTAGGAATAAAAATTTTATTTGGGTCATTCCTTGTTTTTGATTCTTTTATAAAAAAAGAATTTTCATAACTAATTTTTACATGCCCATGTAGGATTTTATGAAAAAGAATTAGATCAGTTTTTAACCTACGGATTTGGAGTGAATCAAGTTTGTAAAGTCTTAATAAGTTCTTATACTCAGGTAAGGGAACCCCTGGGTGGGATCGACAATAAACAATTCGTAAATAGGTCTGTGGATATGCTCTAACATTTCTATATCTTTCTTTAAGTATGGGTTAAAAACAGGTGAAGCAAATTCAGTCAAGGGAAGCACATAAGTTTTATAAAGCTGGATGAGAAGGTTTGGGTTATTTGATCTGACACCTCGCAATAAAGTAAAGGAAGTTCGCTTGGCTTTACTGGCAATTATCTCAATATGGTTTTTCCATTTTAAGTCTCGGGAGAAAAATACACCTAAGTCGCGGACTGTATCATCATTTGAATGACATTTTGAATTATCTAGAAAATAGTCACAACTAGAATTTTTGGATCCTATATATATTAATTGACATTTTTCAAAAGCAATTTTCAGACCTTTGAGCGAAGCATACTGTTGGAGTTTAGAAATGAACTTTTGGAGGTTTTTGCTTATATCCTGGGAATTGTTTGATATGGAATCTACTTTTAGATCGTCAGCAAATAGCTTAATTTTAACATTTTCTGTCTCACAAAAATCAGGAAGATCCGATATGTACAAAATAAACATCAAAGGTCCAAGCACTGATCCCTGAGGGACACCGCTCGTTACCAATTTTTTGGAAGAAAAATTATTTTGTACTTTTACCTGAAAAGTTCTTTCAGAAAGATAATTGGAAATCCAATTGAATAAGACCGCACTGGACCAATCTCCAGCGTTGTCAGAACTCCGCCATCAGATCGGCAACGGGTTGCACACTGATGTCGCCGATCGATCACCTGCACAACGAGAGCCTCATACTGCCAGTCAAAGACCACAACTACATGCTCTGCAAGCAGTTCCTTGCCAAAAGCCGCCACCATCCCATCCAAACTACCAGGCCTCGAACAACATCCCGGCCAGGCTTATGAAGCAGACGTTGTCGTCCCGATTCTGGAAGGACGTCAGCCAAGCTCTGCAGGCCGTGGACAACGACCACAACAAGTGCAGCACCTCCATACACACAGCAACAGTCCAATCTGCCAAGCAGCGACAACGGAGCACTGTACTAGGTCGGCCACCTCCACCCATCAGCCCCAGTGAGAAGGAACTGCCCAGAGGAGTTCGCACCAAGCTGGCACAACTCAGGTCAGGCTATTCACCGCTGCTCAACAGCTACATGAAGCGTCTGACAAATCAGTTCGTGATGCTTGCCCTCTATGCAACCGATCCCCTCACAACGTTGACCATCTCTTCAAGTGCCGAGCCAACCCAACAACTTTGACAACAACAGACCTATGGACAAACCCCAAAGAAGTGGCGAAATTCCTCAAGCTGGAGCCCGACCCCAACCAGACATGAAGGATGTGGCTACAACAACAACAACCATCTATTCCGATTTTCCTCAAAACATCCAAAAGCTTAGAATGAGGTACCGTGTCAAAGGCTTTGGAAAAATCGAAGTAAATGATGTCAATAAACTCATGATTTTCTAAAGCATTAGTCAAATCATTTAATGTTTCCAACAATTGAGTTGTAACCGATTTTTCAGCCCTAAATCCGTGTTGACATTTTGGAATTATTTTTAATTTTTCCGCATGTGCCAAAATAGCCCTGTAAATTATTCGTTCCATAATTTTCGAAGCAGGACAAAGCAAAGAAATTGGTCTACAAACAGAAAGTGATGATGGGGATGCTTTTTTTTTGGAATAGGACAGATAATTGATTCTTTCCAAATCATTGGAATTTTCCCAACCATAGCCGAAAAAGATATAATGTAAAAGAGTGGATAGGTTAATGAATTTGCACAATTTTTATTGACCATTCTAACTTATTCTGATTTAATACAACTTAAATTTTGAATTTTCTACCCATGATGGATATTGGATATGGCCCAAAGGTTGCATGATCCATTAGAGAATTATCATCCATAAAATATGGAATTGTTAGTTTATGCATTAAATTTCACAAATAGAACCCTTATGTAAAATCCGCGTCAGAAAAGTCCGGCAATCTAGAGCACCTTTAGTTTCGAATTTGGCCTCGAAACGATTTGTCCGAATGCGTTTGACGCTTTTGTTCTCTCTTCTCCTTGTCTCTGTTCCTTCATTTCATTTCACTGGATCCAAAGACCACTCCGTCTTCGAGTGGGCGTGTCCCTCCATAGAGTGGGCGTGTCCCTCCACCTCGTCCATATAAATAGCTTTTCCCGATGTTCATTCCTCTCACTTTGTGATCGCGCGGAGATTTATTCTTTGCAAACAAAACAATCGCTTTAATACCATTTTTTCAAAAGGGATTGCCGGACTTTTCTGACGCGCATTTTAATTTCGTTTATCAATGATTAAACTGATTTTTATAATTGTTAAATGTCCTCAGAGCATGACTCTTTACCCTGATCATAAATTGGGTCTATCGGGGACTCCTTGATCGGATTATTGAAGATTGATTGTGTAACATTTTGAAGAACGATGAGTGCCCCCCCCCCCGACAAAATGGTTTGTGTTGTGCACTTTAAACCGAATTTATTGTGGCGAACTCTGGGCCAAACTGTAATTCATTTTATTGTCTCGCCGATGTTTTGACTGTTTTTTACCTTCAAAAAGTTTAATGTCCTCTGAACAATTTCAACCCCTTAAATTCACCCGTCGGGGTCAAACTTTTCATTTGAATCGAATCAAAATTGTTCTGATCGTTCCCTTCCGATGGACTCCTTCAACATCAGATCAACTTTCCTAATTCTTTGTCTGTCAAAGGTTGGGTTTATACATAAATAATTCCTTTTTTATTTTGTCATTTTATGCTTAAAATCCTAATTTTAGGCAGTTCTTGCCTTATACACAACTGATCTGGTTCTCCTAAAATATGAAGTGGAAACCAACAACACTCTCCACAATTCCACTTTTGCCGATGATCTCCTTTCTTCTTCCTTAACTTTTAGGTTTTAAAATAAATTTTTGTAAAATTTACAATCAACTTTTAAAGTGTCTGTCTCTGTTCTGACTCGTTGCCAGTGGGTTTATCCACCCAAAAGACCGAAGAGCTGTGCCGATGTCAGCCTTTAGTGGAACGAACCAAAAGTTGTGCCAAATTTCTCGTCGACAAATGTTGGAAGGCCCTAATTCACAACGTGAGTTGACAAGAGAAATTTGATGGCTAGAACAAGATCTTTTATGTCGATCTTTCAGGGCAAATTGGCTTTTCCCCTTTCACTCGAACTTACTTTTATTCGGACAGAGCCACCAACAATGAAAATGATCCAAAAGAGTTCCCTCGGGGGTTTTGGTCCTCCTTTTACCACCAGCCCAATTAGATTTATTACCCTCGCTTCCGATCGTTGCCCTCCCCCTCACATCCGTCCCGATCATAAACATCTTACCGCCTTCGGCGGTGCCAGCCTCCAGACCAGGACAAGTGTTCTTTGGCCCTTTCCTTTGCATAACAATACCAATCTTCAAACCCAATTCTTACTACGAATCCATTACCAGGATAAACCGTCCAAGTTCGGCTACATTAGGGCAAAGCTAAATGATGATGGCGGAAACAGAACGACGGTGTTCACCAGCCCAGAATGGCAATCCCTGGACATGGATGGGCAGAAGAACGGATCGATGTTGAGCACTGTGAACAATGGCCAAAACATTTTGTGGGTCCAAATTTCATTTTCACCCCGGACTACAAATGCATTTTTGTATTATAAACTTCGGGGGAATAATGGACATGACTCCAAAAAGTTGAAAATTAATAGGAAACAAAGCTCACAGACACCTTTTATTAGTCTTGATCATTTCGGAATATATTTTTCAAATTATTTCCAGCATCACTTACATCGTCAGAAATGTTCCTACGGAAATTGTGCAAAATGCAACGACAGAATTGCCCGAAACAGTGCCGACTTCGTCAAGCAGTACCATACAAAAGCGGATGACCACGACCAAAATTGGCGGCAACGACGTCAAAAACGACGTCATAGTCCCGCAATCATTCGTCCAATTGTTCGGCCCCGTCCCATGGGAATTGCTGGCAAGGATGGGCGAAGATGTAAGGAGTAGGGACCATTGAAACTTTTCATATTTTTAACATCACTTACACCATAGAAATGGCAACATGGTCAATTGGCCTTTTTGAATAAGAAAATTGGCACAAAAGACTATAAAAATGCAAAAATTTATAAAAAATGAATAAAAGTTATAAGAAATTATTTAATTCGAATATTTGTTTGGGAGAAAGTTATACATATGGGAAGTGCCTTGGGGCTAGTATTCGAGTTTAGTCAGGCCATTTTATTAAGAAGTTTTATGAAAATTGTCAAAAACAAAATTTCCTATTCCATTGATTTTGTGCTTTCTACATTTTTTACACATTTCAGCAATCCCAAATCCGCCAATTCATTCGGTTGGATGCCAAAGCCCATCGAATTCACCCACTCCAATTCGACACGGAACGTTTTAAACAACAGGTCCATTGGGTTTTGGGTCGGGGACGGATGGAGTTTTTTGTTTTGTCCTTCGCACTTTGTAAAGTGAATTGTTGAAAAATTAGGGACAGACCGATGAATATTGTTTGACAATGAGGCAGCGAGTGGTCTCATCTAAACTGGTTTTTGGGAAGTCGAACGACTTTCCCCTCATAAAACCGATTAAATTTTTACAAAAAATGAAAATCAAGATTGATGGGCGATCATTAAGATGTTTTGATTGACCTTTCTTCACTTCATTCACCGGAAGTTCACTCACTATTATCAAAATAATATGACGAAAAATAAATATCCGTTCGTAATTTTTATTGAATCATCGGATTTTTTTCCTTTGAAGGGATCAAAAATATCTTAAGGAATGATCGAAAATGCCCTCGACTTTGATCAACCTGATTGAATTTTTCTTTTCAGATCATTCGGATCAACAACCGATATCGATGGATGCACTCGGCGGATGAACTTGTGCCGGACTTGCACAGTGACAAAAACGCAAAGCGATGGGCCGACACGATCGGCAAGGACGGGTCCTGTCTGAGGCATGAGTTGAGGTAAAGAGGATTTAAGCTTCAAATATTCTCTGTTCATTCCCCCACAGATTCGGCGGTGAGAACCTGTTCATGTTCTCCAACCTGGAACCGTATCTGCCCACTCCGGAGAACATGGCGGAGGCGGTGATGAAGTCCTTCTACGTGGAGGGTCGTGACTACTACCCGACCAATCCGGCCGCCGCCTTCCACTTTACGCAAATGTTGTGGCGCGGCTCGCGACGCATCGGGGTCGGCGTTTCCATCGGGGCACTTCTGGCCGGCCATGGACCGTGTGTACCGCGCGCGTCAGGTGCGCGCCAAGCCTGGCTGTTCTACGTGGTGATCCGGTACGATCCGATCGGGAACCAGGCTTATCCGGGCAACGGATATGTGGAGAATGTGTTGCCGCAGAGAAGGATGTAGAAGTGATCGAGATCAGAAAGATCCGAGTGGTCTGATCAGATGAAAAAGAGAGAGAGAGATAAAGGAAGAGATATAGATAGATCTAGAGAAAAAGAGTTAGAATAAACATTAAGAAGAGAGTAAATACCCAGAAATCCATTTGACAATTGAATTTTGTACAAATTTGATTGCATTCTATTCCCAGTTCAAATTGTTCTATTTTATTATCTTTTTGTATTTATTTCTGATTTTTTCTTTTGTTATCTAATAAATTTTCATGAAATATGTAGGTAGTTGCAAATTTTTTTTTTCTCTAATTTGAAATTTAAATCAATAGATCGTATCAGTGATCAAAATAATTAAGCTCCATAGAAAATTTTGAAAATTAATTTTAGAATAATACCAAGTAAAAGGATGAAATTCACGGCACATATAAGATGTAACAAAACAAAATCACAAAAGTCCGTGGTTGGGTGTGCTGTCTGTGTGACTTCACACCTCAAAGCACACTGGCGGCTGAATGGGCTCCAAATTGCACTTTTGCGTTGTTTTGTTCCAAATTATTTGTCCTTTCATGGATGATGAACATTTACACCCAACCAAGTACACCGGCAGGTATATAAAACAAGGACTCACAAAATTTGCACTTTTATATTTCGAAGCATTTTCTTTGAGTTTCACCATTTTATTTCAGTTTTTAATTCCAACTTTCTCTCCAAGCTTATTAGTAAAATTTAAAAAATCCAACGAAAAATGGAAAACAAAATGAAAAAATAATCTAAGGAATGAAAGCTTCAAAATTTGAAAAATAAATTCAGAATCTCAAAAATAAGAAACATTTTGAAATTGTTATTCTTTTTGAATTTTTTATCAAAATTTTCGCGAATGTTTAAAAATTATAAAAATCCTCAAGTTTGCATATTTAGCATAAACAATTTTATGCTTCAAACTAATAAAGTGAATTGAAATTAATTTTTATTGAAGAATATACGTAAGGTTGGTACAACTTAAGAATATAAACAACTAAATCTTAAACAAACATTGCTCATTTTATTAGTTATTTCGTGTTTTTTAGTTCTTTTGTAGTTCCTCGTTGTGTTCTCTCTTTCCCTTTCCGTCCATAATCATTCGTGCAAAGATGAACATCAAATAAAAAAGTATACTGTATTTTCGCGGAAGTTTAAATGAACTAAACCAATGTTCATTTTTCATTTCCACAAACTTAAATAGGATCTTGTCTTAATAAATAAAAAGATCTTATTTTCCCTTTTTGAATTTTTCATATTTGTATTGACTCTGGCGTTTTGTTTCCTCCTTCCCCATAAGTAAAATTGTTTCTTTCCTTTTCCCCACTCATCACTTTTCCCCGCTCTTCTAATTTTCCGATCTCCTTTGTGATTTTTTAAGAGCGAAATAAATTGTTGTTTTTATAAAGTGTGTTCTTCAATTTGGGTTGATCATCCCAGCTTGTTCTTGACGTGGCGCTTCCAGCGGAGAGTAAGCCTAGTGTCGAGAAATTTGGGAATTGCCCTTTCAGCGGGAGAGATCGGATTTGAAGCGGAAAATTTTTGGATTTTTTTTGGGTTCGGTGCCTAAGCCTGTCGGTCAGGAGGTACTGAACGCTGACTTCTTCTACTCGTCGATAGTAAATCGCTCGTCGGTCGAGGTTTTACTTGCTGGCAAATAAGTAGCTCGTTGGCCGAGGCTTATTTGCAACTTCACCGCCGTTTCTTCGATTGATTTTTTCTCCGGTTCATCTACATCCCCTGACGCGAGTAGCACCTAGGTGGTGGCTCGGAAAATGGTGATAATCAGGTCGCCGCCGATGACGCGACAGCGCGCGTTGAACATGAGGTTCGGCGACGCCCAACATGATCAGAGAGCGGATGATGCTGCCGATGACCAACAAAACCAGCAAAATCCGGTCTCTCCCACCCTGGAGACCCCCCAAAATCAAGACCTGATTGAAGATGGTGGATCGTCGGATAATGATGATGGTTCAGATCAGCATCTACGAAACAAACTTTTGTGTGTCGACATGGACCCAAACAATGGAAACGCGGCGGTCGGCAATGACGGTGATGGGGGTCAGGTGTTGGAGCAGCAGAACGATGGTGGCGAGCAGCAATTGATTGGTAATAATGGAAAATTCCTGCAAAATGAGAATAGAAATTTGGATATGAGAGTTCAGAAAAATGAGGAAATATATAGAAATCATGAGAATTTTTGGACGTTAAACGACAGCTTCACGGGGTTAGGCCTGGGAATTCCGCCAGCACAGCCACCCCTGGAATCTACACCACAAGCTGAAAATCCTAATGCGGGTTTTCGGGATAATTTTCAACGGAAAGCGCCAATGATGGGAAATTCCGGGCCAAAGGGAACTATAGGCGTCTTACCCCAGGCTAAACAGCAACAGTCCTTAATGTTCGGAAATCCTAAACCCCAATTGATACGGCCACCTATCTACCAGCAGCAAATGGGATTTGCACAGCAGCGAGTAGCCACTAATTCAGCACCTATTCATGCGCACGCAAACTCAGCACCTGCCCATCAACAATACGCGAATCCCCCGAATTTTAATGGTTATCCGAACCCACCACCCGGTTTTACGTGGAGTCTAGTACCCTTAAACGCGAATGCAGGGACGAATGCGCAAAATGTTGGATCTAATAATGCGGACAGTCGACATTTCACGCGTCAGCGGCATACTCGGGGGTCTTTTCCGGACGATGAGGTGGATTATTTTGAAGATGCCCGGCGATTGTATGATCGTAGGTCAGCTCAGGACGAACATCGGGTGCGGTTCCCTGATCATCGCGGTTCTAGGATGGAGAGTCGTAACGGACAGCAAGATTTTCTTTCAGCCCAGGCAATAAAAAGCCTTGACAGTTTTTCCTACACCACGATCATGAATACGCTGCCAAGCCTGAAAGGAAACATAGGGATAGATGCAGTTAAAAATTTCTTTAAACAATTTGATGTTGCAACGGAGGAATGGCCAGACCGCAAGCGTTTGAGCGCGTTAGAATCCAAATGTTCGGGGAGGGCGGAGCGTGCTTTTAACGCGGCAGTTGCTGACAACCCATTTAGATACGAATCCATAAAAAGGGCTATGATTCGACAGCTGGAGGAAACCGATGCCAAACAAATGGGTGCTTTTGATGAGTTGATGGCAGGGATCCACCGCAGAGCTAATGAAAGCATTGACGATTTGGCTGATCGAGTGGCCGCGCTTGTCCATCGTGCATACCCGGGCCTCACTCAACACCTGTACGACGAATATTCAACAAAACACCTCATCCGATCACTCGGCAATCCTGATTTAGCCTTAAGTTTGGAATTAAATCGTAGGCCAGGGTGTACTTTCGACGAGTTTGTGGCGTTGGCAGCCAGAGCAGAGGTCACCCAGAGGGCTTCTAAGAATATATCCCGCTTTTGGCCCAACAACCCCACTCCTTCCAACAATTTTGCTTCGTCGAGTCATCCCGTCCAGCAGAATAGTAGCTCCGGTCCACGGCCATCTTTCGGATATTCAGGGGATAACTCTCGGCCACCGATTGTTTGTTACAATTGCGGCCAGTCAGGGCACCTGTCCCGCCACTGCAAAGAACCACGGAGGGAACAACGCGGTCCACCTAGTCCGAATTATAACATGCATCCGCCATCTACGGGAGCAAATTCAACGCCGATTAATAGTAGCAACCGCCAGCAAAAATTTGGACAACAATCGCCGAATAACAGTAGCAACAACCGCCAATCGAATTTTGGGCAACAGAATAAGCCACAGTTGCCACCGAGAAATTATTTGCGCCAAAATTTTCTGGTGGAACAAGATGTTGCGCCGCCAATTAGGGACGAACTTTTTGCTGGTGGTATCAGTTCCGAGTTGTCGACGGAAATGTCCGAGTTGCTTAAAGAAGCGAATAGTAAGGTCGAGCTGCAGAATGCGGAACCGGACCATGGGAAGGGACCTTTAGTGGGGAAATTAGTGGTAGCAAAAGTTTCGGTTTTCGGCGAATCCACAAACGCAATGTTAGATGGTGGTGCTCAAATCTCACTGATTTCGGCGGCGTTCTACCTAAGGCTAGTGCGTGAGGGAAAAGCAGACAAAAATATGATGGGAATTTCGGGTCCTGGCCGTCGTGTGGTTGATATTAACGGTCAAACCGTGGACTACTATGGCGTCGTATCGATTCCGATTGGCCGTGGCACACAATTCGCTCGCGTTCAAATGCACGTGACCAAGGCTCCCTTCGGATACGACTTATTGTTCGGGACCAATGCACTTGATCAGTTGGGGTTCAAACTTTTTGATGCGCTAAATCAGAAAGTGATCAACTTTTATGGAGTTAGCACTGAAGAATCCGCTCCGGAAACTGCGCATGTGATCTACAAAATCACGCTTCTCCCACAATCCATAACTTTGGTGGAACTCTCCATTCCAGATGAATTTGAGGGGAAAGAAGTTACAATTTTTCCGGAAGATGGACGCGAAACCGTTCGTGTAGAACCAACTTTGGGATTTTGTGAAAATGGAAAAGTATTAGCTCCGATCGCGAATTTTGAGTCCATTCCCATCACAATCGAAGAGCGCGGAATAGTTGCGAAAGTTGAATCTGTGGAGGGGTGGGCATCGGCAGAGGAATTGCTCGCTTCGCCGATAATTGCGAATGGCTGTGCCGCAGTGGATTGTGAGTCAAAACTGGATCAAAATCCCTCGAGAGCGGAAGTTTTGTCGGAGCTATGGAAACCAAAATCTACGGGGTTGTCAGACGGAGAAATGGCGGGTTTAGAACGATTGATCGGACAGTTCGATGGGATTTTTGCGATTCAGGACAGCGAGCTGACTCAGACCAATCTTACTCAGCATAGTATAAACACCGGTGATGCACTTCCAGTTAAAAGTCGCATGCGACCCGTCCCTTATGCGTACCGCGAAAAAGTTGCCGGAATGCTTCAGGACTACCTTGGGAGAGGACTTATCCGCCCTTCAAATTCACCATGGGCTAGTCCCATCGTCCTGGTACCAAAGCGCGACGGGACTCTCCGGTTTTGCGTGGATTATCGCGGACTTAATTCGGTCACCATTAAGGATGCGTTCCCCCTACCGAACATCGATCATATTTTGTTGGCTTTGGGAGGGAAAAAGATATTTTCTACATTGGATTTTCTGTCTGGCTATTGGCAAATCAGGATGGAGGAATCGTCGGTGGAAAAAACAGCGTTCACTACAGAGTTCGGCCTGCACGAGTTCACTGTTTTGCCTTTTGGTCTCTGCAATGCCGTTGCTACATATCAGCGTTTTATGTCGCGCTTATTCGAAGGAGTGATCAATGATTTTGTCTTCATCTACATTGATGATATCTTAGTTGCATCGGAGACTTGGGAACAACATTTAGAACACTTAAGATTTGTTTTTGAACGTGTCAAGACCGCAGAACTTAAATTAAAAGTTGGGAAATGTCACTTTGGAGCAACCAAACTGCCATTTTTGGGTCATATTCTGACACAGGAAGGGATAAAAATGGATGAGGACAAGATACGACCGATTGTCAAACTCTCTGTTCCGGCAACTAAGAAGCAACTACAGTCATTCCTAGGGTTTATGACCTATTATAGGAAGTTTATCTACGGTTTTGGGACCTTGGCTGCGCCATTATTTCACCTTATTAAGAAGGGAACACCTTTTATTATCGGAGAAAAAGAGGTCGAAATTGTTGAGAAATTGAAGGAAAAAGTGCTTGAGGACGCCGTACTGTACTTCCCGGATTTCAAGGCAGCTATCAGTGACCCATCCCGAAGGTTCGTCATCTTGACTGATGCCAGCAAAACGGGAATTTCTGCTGTCCTTTGCCAACCAGACGGAGGAAACCGCGTTCGGCCCATCTATTTCGCCTCAAGACAGTGCAATAAGCATGAGAGTAGGTACTGCCCGACCGAACTGGAAGCGTTAGCTGTTAGGTTCGGCGCCCGGAAGTTCACTCAATTCATCACCGGAATACCGACTCGCGTCATAACTGATCATAAAGCTTTAGTCCCGATGTTCCGGAGTAAAAGTGAAACAGGCAATGCACGCGTTGATCGATGGATAATGGAGTTGAACTCGAGATTTCAGTTAACGATTGAGTACCAACCGGGGAAGGCAAATGTAGTAGCTGACCTACTGTCCCGATTCGGTGCAATGGCAGAAGAGAGTCCGGCCGATTACTTGGAAATACAGCCAGAGAATGTCGCTTTAGTTGGGCAAGTTCTAACGATCATAGATCATCCGGAGGATAGAAGAGAAATTTTTAAGGACAGAGACCGAGAAAAATGGGTAGAGGGCACCAAAAACAGCGAAATGCGTTCAATTTATGAGTTCTTAGAAAATCGACTGCTTCCTGATAATGCGCGAGAAAGACAGCGGATGATGGACACATTCCATCGTTTTGCATTGATCGAGGGTCTATTATATATTTGCGACGCGAAAACGCAGAAAATTCAGCTGTTTGTGCCCCAGGAATTTAGGGAAAAGTTGCTAAAAAGTCGTCATTCCGGACCCTGTGCAGGCCATTTCAGCGGCAAAAAACTTTTTCACCAGCTAGCGGAACTATATTTTTGGCCTAATATGTTTGCCGATTGCGTTAAGGAGGCACAAAGTTGCAGAATTTGCGCGCATACACGGAATCCGCGAGCGAACGAACCTCCTATGCGGATAGTGCAGTCAACTTCTCCGTTAGAACTAGTATGTATGGATATTTTATCGATCGGACCGTCAGAAGCTGGCAATCGCTACGCACTTGTTTGCATTGATCACTTCACGAAATACCTTGTGGCCATTCCCGTCCCGGATAAAAATAGTGAGACCATTGCCAAGGCATTTGTTCAGGAATTTATTTTGATTTTTGGGGTACCGCGTAGGCTGCACAGCGATAAAGGAGGCGAATTTGTTAATGAAACCCTGAATGAGATCACTGTTCTGTTGGGAATTGAGAAGTCAGTGACTGCCGGATATGACCCTCAGGGGAACGGAATTACGGAAAGAGTGAACCAGACACTTTTAGGAATGCTTATGAAGTCTACGGGGTCATGCTGGAGTTGGGATGATAGGTTGCAGTATTGCGTTTTTAGTTACAACACTACTCCCTCCGAAGTGACCGGATTTTCACCCTTCTATCTAATTTTTGGGCGGCCGGCGAATTTTCCAGGGGACTATGACATTGGGACCATGAAGAATCCGTTCTACACAATTGACGAGGAATCCTATGCTCAATTGTTTAGGGAAAATCTAAAATCGATTCTTGATCATGCGCGCGAGAATTCGGAAAAGTCACGCGAAGTCGCAAAGGAGTACTATGATCGGCGTCCGAATGTTACATCCAATAAATTTACTGTGGGNAGAGCGGAAGTTTTGTCGGAGCTATGGAAACCAAAATCTACGGGGTTGTCAGACGGAGAAATGGCGGGTTTAGAACGATTGATCGGACAGTTCGATGGGATTTTTGCGATTCAGGACAGCGAGCTGACTCAGACCAATCTTACTCAGCATAGTATAAACACCGGTGATGCACTTCCAGTTAAAAGTCGCATGCGACCCGTCCCTTATGCGTACCGCGAAAAAGTTGCCGGAATGCTTCAGGACTACCTTGGGAGAGGACTTATCCGCCCTTCAAATTCACCATGGGCTAGTCCCATCGTCCTGGTACCAAAGCGCGACGGGACTCTCCGGTTTTGCGTGGATTATCGCGGACTTAATTCGGTCACCATTAAGGATGCGTTCCCCCTACCGAACATCGATCATATTTTGTTGGCTTTGGGAGGGAAAAAGATATTTTCTACATTGGATTTTCTGTCTGGCTATTGGCAAATCAGGATGGAGGAATCGTCGGTGGAAAAAACAGCGTTCACTACAGAGTTCGGCCTGCACGAGTTCACTGTTTTGCCTTTTGGTCTCTGCAATGCCGTTGCTACATATCAGCGTTTTATGTCGCGCTTATTCGAAGGAGTGATCAATGATTTTGTCTTCATCTACATTGATGATATCTTAGTTGCATCGGAGACTTGGGAACAACATTTAGAACACTTAAGATTTGTTTTTGAACGTGTCAAGACCGCAGAACTTAAATTAAAAGTTGGGAAATGTCACTTTGGAGCAACCAAACTGCCATTTTTGGGTCATATTCTGACACAGGAAGGGATAAAAATGGATGAGGACAAGATACGACCGATTGTCAAACTCTCTGTTCCGGCAACTAAGAAGCAACTACAGTCATTCCTAGGGTTTATGACCTATTATAGGAAGTTTATCTACGGTTTTGGGACCTTGGCTGCGCCATTATTTCACCTTATTAAGAAGGGAACACCTTTTATTATCGGAGAAAAAGAGGTCGAAATTGTTGAGAAATTGAAGGAAAAAGTGCTTGAGGACGCCGTACTGTACTTCCCGGATTTCAAGGCAGCTATCAGTGACCCATCCCGAAGGTTCGTCATCTTGACTGATGCCAGCAAAACGGGAATTTCTGCTGTCCTTTGCCAACCAGACGGAGGAAACCGCGTTCGGCCCATCTATTTCGCCTCAAGACAGTGCAATAAGCATGAGAGTAGGTACTGCCCGACCGAACTGGAAGCGTTAGCTGTTAGGTTCGGCGCCCGGAAGTTCACTCAATTCATCACCGGAATACCGACTCGCGTCATAACTGATCATAAAGCTTTAGTCCCGATGTTCCGGAGTAAAAGTGAAACAGGCAATGCACGCGTTGATCGATGGATAATGGAGTTGAACTCGAGATTTCAGTTAACGATTGAGTACCAACCGGGGAAGGCAAATGTAGTAGCTGACCTACTGTCCCGATTCGGTGCAATGGCAGAAGAGAGTCCGGCCGATTACTTGGAAATACAGCCAGAGAATGTCGCTTTAGTTGGGCAAGTTCTAACGATCATAGATCATCCGGAGGATAGAAGAGAAATTTTTAAGGACAGAGACCGAGAAAAATGGGTAGAGGGCACCAAAAACAGCGAAATGCGTTCAATTTATGAGTTCTTAGAAAATCGACTGCTTCCTGATAATGCGCGAGAAAGACAGCGGATGATGGACACATTCCATCGTTTTGCATTGATCGAGGGTCTATTATATATTTGCGACGCGAAAACGCAGAAAATTCAGCTGTTTGTGCCCCAGGAATTTAGGGAAAAGTTGCTAAAAAGTCGTCATTCCGGACCCTGTGCAGGCCATTTCAGCGGCAAAAAACTTTTTCACCAGCTAGCGGAACTATATTTTTGGCCTAATATGTTTGCCGATTGCGTTAAGGAGGCACAAAGTTGCAGAATTTGCGCGCATACACGGAATCCGCGAGCGAACGAACCTCCTATGCGGATAGTGCAGTCAACTTCTCCGTTAGAACTAGTATGTATGGATATTTTATCGATCGGACCGTCAGAAGCTGGCAATCGCTACGCACTTGTTTGCATTGATCACTTCACGAAATACCTTGTGGCCATTCCCGTCCCGGATAAAAATAGTGAGACCATTGCCAAGGCATTTGTTCAGGAATTTATTTTGATTTTTGGGGTACCGCGTAGGCTGCACAGCGATAAAGGAGGCGAATTTGTTAATGAAACCCTGAATGAGATCACTGTTCTGTTGGGAATTGAGAAGTCAGTGACTGCCGGATATGACCCTCAGGGGAACGGAATTACGGAAAGAGTGAACCAGACACTTTTAGGAATGCTTATGAAGTCTACGGGGTCATGCTGGAGTTGGGATGATAGGTTGCAGTATTGCGTTTTTAGTTACAACACTACTCCCTCCGAAGTGACCGGATTTTCACCCTTCTATCTAATTTTTGGGCGGCCGGCGAATTTTCCAGGGGACTATGACATTGGGACCATGAAGAATCCGTTCTACACAATTGACGAGGAATCCTATGCTCAATTGTTTAGGGAAAATCTAAAATCGATTCTTGATCATGCGCGCGAGAATTCGGAAAAGTCACGCGAAGTCGCAAAGGAGTACTATGATCGGCGTCCGAATGTTACATCCAATAAATTTACTGTGGGAGACCGGTGCATGGTCATTTTCCCTGGGGCTAATGCTCGCTCTAAACACAGAAAGTTGCTTTGGAATAAATTTGGTCCCTTCCGTATTATTGGTATCACTAACTCGTCCGCTGATCTGGTGCCGACCGACAGGAAAGACGCTAAAAATCCCATTACCGTCCCTATAGAGAGATTAATCAGGGTCCCCATCGGCGTCCCCGACACATCGACGCTCCCTAAAGGGAAAAATCCGTACAAAAATGAACTTAAGGCTGTGCTGGTGGGGGGACTAATGAATGGTTATAAGGATGAAGTTGAAATTGAGAAAGTATATGAGAAACGGAAGGAAAAGGACGAGAAAATTGGGACAAAAAAGGAGGATCGATTGAGGACAATCGATTTTTCAGGTGGGCGTGTGGAAGCTGGTGGCGAAGTGCTTTCTCTCCACTGGTCTTCTATCTGCGCAGGGAAGGGCCATGAACGGTGCGAGAAAATCCGGTGCGCGGAGCTGGACCCCATTCTGGATGCAGCCTCGGAACTGGGACGGACCGAAGTTTCGACTCCGCTCCAAGCGCTTTTGGGCATGTTCATCCTGCGATCTGGAGCTGCAGTCTCAGCATCTGCTGCCAAGGATCTTGTGCGGGTCGTCCTCGGCGCGGGACAACACTACGAGATGATCATTTACGAAGGGGCAAGGAAGGACTCGATCCGGGCCGGCTCATTCCCGAAAGAAGACGATTTGGAGAAGACATGGACGCTTTGGGCTGAGAAGTGCCAGGTTGCCAAGCGAGTCCTGCAGGAGTCCGGATACGGGGCCATCGGAGCAACTGTGCCACTCGCAGTTGGAGAGTTGCCAGACGCGGAGAAGTCCGGGTGGAAGGCACTGTTGGAGAAGACGGGATGGGTGCTGGAGAAGGTCCGAAGCAAGGTTGTGCACAGGGCGGCCGTGTTCGTCGAGTCAAGTCGGGTCATCATTGGTGACTCGTCAGCCCACCAGCTGATGGCCGAAATGCGTGAGCAAACTCATTTTGTTGGGACAGAGCGCGGGACGGTGAACCAGGTGAACCGGGGAACGCATTTTGTCGGAAATGAGCAAGGACCGTTGACTCAGGTTATCCGCGCACTCTCGGAGACGGTGCTGTCGAGCAAGGTCAGAGCCATCCTTGTGCTGGTGGGGCGCGACTCGCTCGTACAAGCTGAAACGGTCGACCAGATTGTCGAGCAGTGCGTCCGGGTTCAGCAGTTGTGCACGCGCTTCAGCTCCGTTCCGATCATTTGGTTGCCGCCTCCATATGTGCGAATGAGAGACCAGCAATACACGGAGCTGTTGGCGAAATTGTCGGCGATGATCGGCCCGTGGTTCACTTGCGTGACGCCCAGTGGACGCAGCTTGGTGGAGATTTGGCGTTACGGCGACTCGTTTGATCGGAGTCGTGTGGCAGCGGACGGGTGGATGACAGAAGCCGGAGTGAAGGTCTTGGCCGCGTGGATGAAGTCGCAAGTTCCTTCCTGGCCGGGAGAACGAGAGCTCGGAGTGCGCGCAATCCGCTCAGAAGTGGCCGTTGTCCGTGGGATGGCTGGGTTGGGTCTAGGCGACCGCCCACGCCATGGAGCTGAGTTGGGTCTAGGTGACCGCTCACGCTTTGGTTCGACTTCTCGCAGATCGGGGTCGGGTCTCGGTGACCGCCTCGTGTCGCGTTCACCTGTTCGTGCCCATCCGTACCGTCCCCGTATCCACACGGCGCCCGCTGGAGGATCCCGTTTTGAGCGCGAACGCGACCGGCGCGATTCCCGACGACACTAGGCTTGACTCACCCCGACCTTTCGGATGCCGGATTGCCTGTGGACTTTCCTAGCGGCATGGGACGCCTTTTTCTAGTGGGGCGGGATGTCTTAATAAATAAAAAGATCTTATTTTCCCTTTTTGAATTTTTCATATTTGTATTGACTCTGGCGTTTTGTTTCCTCCTTCCCCATAAGTAAAATTGTTTCTTTCCTTTTCCCCACTCATCACTTTTCCCCGCTCTTCTAATTTTCCGATCTCCTTTGTGATTTTTTAAGAGCGAAATAAATTGTTGTTTTTATAAAGTGTGTTCTTCAATTTGGGTTGATCATCCCAGCTTGTTCTTGACGATCTTGCAAAATTGCCTTTAAGATTTGCGAGTCTTTGTGAGTCTGTTCTGTTCAGAATTATATTTTTACCATTTTTAAAATTTAATTTTCTAAATTCCCCGTTGTTTGCTTCTTTATCAATATAGCCATATATACAATTTAATTTTTTTGGAGAAACTCATACTGATGAGTGAGTTAAACTCTTAGTGGGACTGATGCTTAAAACTTGATGCTTAAAACATTTTTCTCGGAAGCAACATTCGTTTCCTCATCAACACAACTTCCTTCCTTCCTCAATTTTCGCTCCCCATCAACCTTTTCCCAATACCGTAAATGCTGTTTTTATCGCCCATGGGCGAGTATTTTTCAACCCTTTTTTGAAATGGGCGATTATTGGAGCGTGGGCGATTATCAAAGCGAGGGCGACTATTTTTCAACTATTTTTCAGGGGGGTGGGCGATTATTTTTCAACTTTATTTTGGCGTTCTGACAAATTTGAAAAAAAATTTCTGGCACGAATCAATTTGAAAAAACATTCTCTTAAAGGCAGAAAGAAATAAATAAAAACAAAAACAATAAAAGCAGTGCAAAAACGAGAATTAAAAAATTATTTTTTAACCTAAAATTTTATTATACTGATGATTAGGGAGCGAACTTTTAGGGAATTCCCTATTTTTTAAAAAATAGGGAATCGTAGGGAAACGCTCAGAAACGCGTTTTTAGACATATTTAAACGTATTTTGATGAAGGAAAACTCAACATCAATTTTGCTGGCTCGATTTGGATGAATGATGATACCACGGAAGACTACTTGCATAGAATAATCGGCTTAAAGTTATTTGGCGGAAAGCGACTTCTTGCATGGGACGCATTTGGCAGCCACAAAAGTGAGCGAACAGTCAGGATTTTAAAGGAGTTGAACGTTGAAGCTGCTTACATCCCCGGGGGCTGTACTAAGTACATCCAAGTAAATTCTTTAATACTTTTTTTAATTTATCTCCGAAGGCTGTCCGGAAATCCGAAGGCTCCGGCATTGGAGATTGTTTGGATTGGATTGATCGATCATGGCAAGAACTCTCCAGGGATTTAATTGTCAAATCATTCGAAGGTCACATTTATTCTTTATTGTATAATTCGGTAATAAAATATTTAGTGTGTGGTCTCACTACACCTACTGACGGAACGGGTGATGAACGCATCATGTGTTTCAAACCTGATGGACCCATTGGTGAGCGAGGAATCGAACTCCTTCGTGAATTTCGGGCTAAAGAGATGATGAAAGATGGACGAAATGATGATGAAGAAGCGGGTCTTTCTGGAGATGAGAAGGAAGTTGATCTCGATGGGGTCGGGGAAGATGATGAATTGATTTTTTGATTTATATTTTTGAATTATTTTTGATTTATATTTTTGAATTATTTTTGATTTAAATTTTTGAATTGATTTTTGATTTATAAATTATTCGATTTTTATCTAGATTTTTAAATTGAACATCTTTTTTTGAATTTTCGTTTATTTTTTATTTATTTGATACCTAATCGCCCATGGGCGATTATCAAAGCGGGGGCGAGTATTTTTCAACCCTTTTTTGAAATGGGCGATTATTGGAGCGTGGGCGATTATCACAGACTGGGCGATAAAAACAGCATTTACGGTATTTTCTTTTTCATTTTTTGCTTCAACGGTCAGGAAAAGGCAATTTGTTGGTTGGTCGGATGGTCACGTTTGTTGTGCCACTGACAGACGGGCAAATAGCGTGAGAAAAGAAGGGATTTTGGGGGTAAACAAACGCCGGAAATGGCCTTAATCCATCATACGGACAGGCAGAACAGGGCACTTTGGCAAATGCCCAACAAGAACAAGACATGCCCTTATTAAATAAGAAAAATGTGCCGTTTCAGGTATTTCCCATGAATTCCATATCTTGAGAAAGCAACTTCGTACATAAAAGGAAAATTCTGACTACCAAAAACTATTCGCTCTTTTTTTTGTTAAGACTTGTTTTTAAATCGAGCGGTCCATTCCTAACACAAAAAAGATTTTTAATGCCTCCCCTCATAATATTGAAATTTTGTTAAATATTTTTATTCGGATCCTTTTTCCACCCCGATATTCGAGTTTATTTTCTGCGATTTCAATCCGCAAAGCTGTAGACCCTACTAAATAGCAATAACTTCGAATTTCAATTTTTAAAAATTGTCTTTAAATTTAAGTTTTTCACCTAAAAATTATCACCATGGAACTTTACTTTTTTTCAGACAAAAATTTTAAATTTTCTCGTGCTCATTAAAATGCCAGCAAGGTTCCGTGCTGACAATTTCGTGCCTTTCGTGTCTTTTAGCCAATTTAGGGCAATTAAAAAATGTACAATCTCCAATTTATAACAGGAATTTAGCATTTACTCAACCTTACTCACTTGTTAGTTTAGCACGGGCATGTCCAGGACCCTTGCCATGCCACAAAATAATCCAAATTCCTTGGATAGGAAAAAATTGGAAATTCAATGGGTTAAAGTTTTTTATTGAACATTAACATCTTCTTATCTCATGAAATTTTAATCTCATGAAATTACCAGATAAGCTTACCCTGTAATTTTCTTTTCAAAAATCCTAATTTCCATTTTTTCCATCGTGGGCGTTTTATTATTACTTCCGGGCTTTGTTCTCCTACATAATACAATCTTCGTGATGATATCAATATTTCCCAAGGATTATATATATAAAACAATGACTTTTTTCATGAGCCAATTTTACCACAATTCTGAGGCCATTTTTGCAATAAATTTATCATTTTATATTTAAAACATTGTTTTTCCCAAAAGTTGTAAATTTAGAAACAATGCGAATTCTGAACTTCTCAATTGAAATTCCAAAGTACAATGCCAAAAATAATTATGGCATATATCTCGAAATATTTAAATGAACAGAAAACCTACTAATCCAAAACATTTCTTGACTAGAAGGGGGTCGAGACGTCTGACAGTGAGATTCTTATACCTCTTGGATTTGTATAGTACTACTGGGGTGATTAAACGACCCAATAATCATTTGAAAAAATTCAAGGTGAAAATTATTGAAACGAAAATTTTATTTTCAAAATACAAAACAGCAATGACGAAACACTGGAAAGTGCGGAATTAGGTCTTTCGTGAGCCAGCTGTTCTATAGTAACGGTTTTCTCTGCGCTTTTTTTGCACTGTCTTATTAGAACTTTGGATTTTCTCCATTATAGGGTCGATCGGTCACCCCAGTAGTAAAACCACAATAAAAATTTCTCCATTATAGGGTCGATCGGTCACCCCAGTAGTAAAACCACAATAAAAATTCTGAAACATCTAAATGTCCTAGAAAAAAACAAAATCTAACCAAATCGAATTCAAAATCAATAAAGAAAGCCCAAATTCCATCGGAAATGTCAAAAAATTGGAGAACGTCTAACATTCTCATCGCTGAATCCCCGATCATCGATTTCCGAACTCAATAATCCTGTGATTTCAAAACATGATCCTTAAACGGCCATGAATTTCAGCTCCAAACACTCGAACATTCAGATCTCTCATGGATACCGATCACTTTCATTTGGCCAATCATTCTGTAGGGGTGTCAAATTCCCCTTTCCATTTGGAATTTGGCCAATACCCTCAAAATCTCGATTCAAAGTCTCAAGTCTGGACAGGATTAGCCACATTCTTCATTCTAAGGGACAGAAATGACTGACGTGGTGGGCCCATAATCCCTTCTCGGCAGGGCTAATCCCCCTCTCTTGGAAGCCATATCATACCCCAGCAGGGCCAGAATGAATCCCTGTAGTCATTATTCACTACAATGGCACATATTTCCCCGCAAGTCATTTTGCTTCAAATTGATTAAAAACCAAAACCAAATGGCCACCTTGCCAGACAGAAGGAGATTGGCCAGAATTGCCCCAATAGCATGCCAATTAGCAGCAAAAGTTTAAAAAACAAATGCCAATTAGCACTTCACTTATCACATAAATCATCAATTTTATGGTCAAAATTGTCTGAATTTAATAATTTTAGGTGCCACTATTTCTAGTTACTTGTTAGCTATTAAGAACAAAATTGGATATTTTAAATTATTAGTCTTCGGAGTTTTTTGTGGGTTCGGGTTCTACTTCCATTATTTTAGAATATCTATTACATTAGGCGGTTTTTCTTATGGATCAGCACATCTCTCCGATTAGGCCCACACTAATTTTTTTTGCATATTCAATCATAACTTGTCAAAAAATAACTTTTATATATTTAAACAGCCAATTTCAGAGCCAAGTTATTTTTTAAAAATGCTTCAACTCATTTTCTTATCAACTGCCCTGGTGACATTGGTTATGGCTGATCAAGAGGAAGTGTTTCCGGCTCGAGAATCTCGCTCAGGAATGCCGCTTCTCGACCGGAATGCATTCCGGATGAGTTTTGGCAAGAGGTTCCTTCGTGAAAATGCCCCGAAATACGCGTTACCAGCGCGAGAAACGTCTTCTTTGACCATGGATCGAAACGCGTTCCGAATGAGTTTCGGCAAACGATCAGTGCTGCCGCTGACAAATGCCGATGATACGGTAAAATTCCCTTTGGCACAAATCGAAATTCAAAACTCGTATTCCCCGATAGAATGCCAACAACCTTGATTCGTCTTGGATCTCGACAGTCCAACAGCTCCAATGGTCCCCAAGGTGGATGCGAAAGAGGCTGGACCGGAACTTGTACAACATCGGATTTGGTCGGAGGCGTTGATCTTTGATCCCTAGATCTTTGTATTTCTATTGTATATACATGTATATATCTATTACATTTAAGCAAATTCTATTGTATTATTAACAGTTAGGCATTAAGAAAAGAAGGAACAATTCGATTTTTCCCTGGGTTTGCGTCTATTTTACCAAAGTTCGTTTTTTGGCTTTTCCTCCTTTATGGAGTAGCTACCCTTTAATTACCTCATTAGGCTCTCTCATTAGGGATTCGCATTATATCTCATCATTTTGTTCCTTCCAAAGGATTTATTAGGCTTTTGGATGCTAATGGAGTTGGAGTTTTGAACTGGAGATCGTTGAAGATTTGTTCGAAAACCAAAAAACAACTGACTAAAAAACTGAAAAAAATGTAGGCAAAAACTGATCATTTGAAGTCGATTTTTAATTCCAGATTGGTAGTCAAATTTTTGGATTGATTTGGATTTTTAGAAAAATAAATTATTTTGGTGGTCTTGCTAGGGTTTTTTTCAAATTCCGAGTTTGGATTGAATTTTTACATTTCGGACTTTTTTGGGAGGCTTTTCTTAGAGATTTTCCATATTGGCTTTTTTGACTGAATTTTTTATTTCGACCTAAATACATGGATATTAGAGCTCTAGTGGGTCCCAATTTTCGCCTTTTGCCTTTCTTAAAGACCCGAAGCTTTTGTTATCTCTCTTTTTTACGGCTCACAAACAAATAGTTAACGAAGAAAATTAAATTTTAGGGGGTAAAGAGTGAAAATTTGAGTTATTTTAAGGAAAAAGGGTCAAAAATCTCTTGTCAACCATCAAAATTGTCCGTTGCCTTTTTTGGCCCGACCTTTTCAGTTATTCTGATGAGTTGAAATTGTAAGATTTTTTGTGTTTGTCTTAGGTATTCAATAAATTTTCAGAACTCGGTCCCAAAAGGATCGAAATTAATGATATCTGATTTTGATCCGATTTAGAATTTCTTTTCTGAATTCTTTAATCTTTTAATTTGTTCTGATGAGTTGAAGATCTGAAAATCAATCATTAACTTGCACATCGAATTTTTGACAAAAATCGTTTCAATCACCATTCTAATGCAATTTGTCATATTTCAAAATAATTTTATCTGGAAGTAAATAAAATTCGGTCTTAACCATTTACGAATTTTGCCCTCTCAAATATTGAATTTATCCTGAACTTGTCCAAATTTTCCTCCTCCCATCTCAGAGTTCTTCAGCTTCGCAACATTCCAACAATCTTTGGGGATTATCCCAGCAAATGATGTGATCCCTTCCCGGGACATCCCTTTCTGGACCAAATCCTTTGCTCGGACAAAAAGTGCCAATATTTGCCTTTGGTGCCAATATTGCTTCTGCACTTTCATTGCTTTCCCCGCGAACTTTCCAGTGCACTAATAACTTTGGAAAGAATCACGCAATGGCATGCGAAATGGCATCAAAGAACTTTTATTATCTTCATCACTTCCGTTTGCGCCACCCACAGAAACCCTTGCATATGCGGGGGAAATCGGATGCGGAAATTCGTTTTATAAGTCCATTAACTTGAGCTGTACATACTATTGAACAATTCTAAGTAAGAATAAACCCAAAAATTATTTTTTTTGTTCTGATTCAGGTTGCAAGAATTAATAAGACTATAAGACTATCGTATATGTATATTTGTAGTCCAAAGTAAATCCCGAAAATTCAACTTCATTGGAATCCCGAAAGTTCAAATTCATTTGGCCCGTAAATTAACCTTTTGCGCATCAGCGAATTTGGTCCAAACAACGAAGGGCGATAGAATCCCGGGATGACGTAGATTGGACCGGGTGGTCCTAGGGTTTATGGGTGAATTGGCCAAATCCCAAGCGAATTGACAGAGGAAACTTTGGGGGGTTTAAAGGCCATTTTAAAGTGCTGCAAATTGGGTTAAACCCAAGTGAAATCCTACGAAAGAAGCTGTTTGTTAAGGAACAAGATTCTAATAAGAAAAAAATTGATGCTTATACTTAAAATAAAAATTTTAATTTTTGGCGATGCTACTAAAAAATCTTTCCATCAAAGTCCTATTTTAAAGTGTAAAGCCATAAAAACTCTCATTTCCGGCAGACACGAATCCCCTCAACCTGCTGGCATTTTGTCCCTCCTTTTTGGCATTTTACTTTTTACAGAAAATTTTGTCGTATTTGAGAGAAAATCATGCGATGCCAAGGTAAGCTTTGCCTCTAAAAGCGACGGTTCAGACATGCGATCATTCGCCATACTTAAACAGCCCATAACTTCGTTATAAAGGGCATTTATTAATTTATGAAGAATTGAGTTTGGAGGTGAGGCACTTACCAGTCAACCATAATATGTAGGTCAGCTCATAACAAGACATACCAATCCCGGAATAATTTTAGCTTTTTATCGATCCGGAAGAGGAATCTTGGTTTATCATTTTTGATGTACATAAAGGAGTTTGACATGACATTAATTTTTGATTTCGAAGTTTTAACTTATCATTATTTTAGTTAGTTTACCATTCCGATATGAGCAAAGCTTTTGGCTTTAGAGAACTGAACAAAAGTAAACCAGAATGAGCTTATTAAGTAGTTTAAAACATGTAATTTAGCATTTATCACTTACGAATTGTCACCAAGTTATCTTCTAAAATAAGCATGGATTACAAGTTAGTGTCAGCTTTATCAATTTCTTTCAACCTGTTTAAAAATCTATATTTTGAAGCGAAATTATGTGAATTATTTTCATTTGCATTTAAAGATTTTATGTTCTTTTGGCATTTTATCGACGGATAAGGACACTACGTCCAAATCAAGGTGTACAAAAAATTTCGCTTCAAGATATAGATTTTTTTGAAATCTACTGTTTTCTGAAAGATTCTTTATGGCGATGAGTGTAATTACTTTTTGGAAAACCTTACTTGGCATCAACATTACGATCTAACCCTTTTAGCGAGATGGACTTTAGCCAAATTTTCCAATTTTTTTATGATAGGAACTGTCTCCGATGTTTGTCAAATAAATAAACAAATTATTTTTGTTTTTTTTCTCCTCAATTCCCTGAACAAAACATAAGGGAATTTTGTCCCCTTGGCAATTATAGCGGGACGAACTTTGACTTTTGTTTTGTTTTCCACTCGAAAATATGACCAAATTGGCCAGACTCATGGCCATAATCCATCCATCATCACCAATTCCTTCCATAAGCACCCAAAAGAACACGCGACTTAACTTCTGACTTTTGGAGTTTTCAGTCGCCATTATTTTAAAATGAGGATATTTCGAAGCGAATTTTCCCCGACAAATTTTGTGCTTCTCTCGTCATTTTTAATAGTCCAATTAATTTAAAATTTGAATATTCGATTTCCTTCCCAATCCATTACCGTGGCCAAAATTGGTACCATTGTCGATTTTATTATCGTTTTATAGCCGTTACCTTACCGAATATTTAATACAGAATCAAGATCGTACTGCATTACATAAATACCCATCGTCGTCAAACAAAATCCACCGGAAATTCGCTCCAGATATTATTAATCTTTCAAATTTACGGATTTATTCGTCATTGTTGGTGATTCTCCTGCAGCAGAAAATCCCAAATAATCCCCACTCATTTCCGTTGGAATCCCTTCAACAACACCCACACAGTCCCCAGGAGGAGGGGAAAGACAAAACCACTAATTGGGATTGGTTATTCCCCCACTCACTCACTCACTCACAAGTCTAGGATCAAAATTTTATTTTAATTATATTTTTTGGGTGACAAAATCACGAATTTTCTAGTTGTCATTTTAGCATTTTAAGTGAAGTTTCACGTTTTAAGGCCAAAAATCTTTAAAAAAATATTATGGCATTATGCCCATAGAATAGCTTCTACACCGTAAGCGATACATAGCTTTATGGATTTTGGTTTAATAATGAGAAATCTCGAAAATCAAAAATATACAAATTTTTTAAAAAAGATTTCCAGTCACAAATTAGCCAAAAAGCCATTTTTAAGGTTTTACAATTCCCCAAATTTGATTTCCTTAGACTAATTACACCTTTTTTTAAACAATTTTATAATGTATTATCATCTCGCCTAAAATATTCAGAAGTAAAAAAATCATCTAAAACCCATTGGGTTTTCAGGAAATTTTCCCGGGAATTCGATGCGGAATTAAATTTTTTTACGGAAGTTGCCAACATCCTCCTAATGATGCCAATGTGTGATCTTTTTGCACATTTTCCCCGTGGACTTTGGTATCATTTTTCAGTAAGGACACAGAGAGAAATCCAATCTAAAAACTTTTGTCCCCAATTAATTCCGCCAAATTCCTTCCGAGAATTGTTTTTGCGCCTCCCATGACTGACAACATGTATATTTTGCTACAAAATTGATGATTTTTGATTTGGATTCATCCCACTGGCAACCGGCTCTTTTTCACAATGAAAACCTTCTTGAAGGTGGATTTTCACGGGATTTTAGGGATTGGCATGGGATGACATCAGCTCCAGAATCTCCTTTAAAATTATTAAATTTTGTTTTCTATCCCAGGAATTATTTGTCATCTCTCTTTTCGGCTTTATCTCCCTCTCTCTCTTTCCTCCGCTTTATCTCTCTCTCTCTCTTTCCTCCGCTTTATCTCTATCTCCATTCGGCTTTCTCTCTCTCTCTCTCTTCCTGTTATTATCTGCCTTCAGGGATCTTTTATGCCTTTCCCATTGTTTCTCCCAAATTAGCACCTTCCTCTCCTCCTCCTCCTCCTCCTCCTCCTTAATCATGGCTTTACCATTTGGCCAAAATGCTTATGGCCATTATTCCTCACACTCCAACAACCCCAAATTATTGTCATTTTGAAGATGACAATTTGATAAGCGGGAACACCCCCGAATCTGTTATTACGGCCTCAATACCATTTGGTATCATCTTCATGTCCCCCGACAATATGTTTTATAATATTTTCCATACCTTTGGCACATACCTTTCCTCTAAATTTTATTTAATTTTAAATATTTACCATTTTTTACCTGTTTAAATATGATATTCTTCAATTTACTGCTATATCTAATGTTTTTTATCCAACTTTTCACCCTTTTAAGTATCGAAGAATGTGCTGCTTCTTCGTCCATTCCCATCCAATTCGTCTCATTCTTGTGGTTTTCATCGGCATCCTTTTGGCATGTTCCTGCAAAGCTGAAGAATCATACCAAAAAGTGTGTAAAATTGACAAGAAAAAAATATCAATTTGTAACAGGGCGGTTCACATTTAGGAAGATGCGTTACCGGGACGTGAGACGCGTGCTTCATCGTCCTCTCTGACAATGGACCGGAACGCTTTCCGGATGAGCTTCGGCAAGCGGATGGACCGGAACGCTTTCCGGATGAGTTTCGGCAAGCGGATGGACCGGAACGCCTACCGGATGAGTTTCGGAAAGAGATCGCCAGCAGAATCGGGGAACAACGAGCTGATGGTACCCAAAAGCGATTTAAATTGGCGCAAAAATTCATTTGAATTTACAGAATGCCAATGCTCCGAGACTGTTCGGTTTGGCGGAATACCAACGCGGATGGTCACCCCGGTGGAGGGAGAGCAAGCGGCTGGACCGGAACCTGTACAACATCGGATTTGGCAAATGATTTGTCCCCCAAGAAGATGATATTACCCTTAATCCATTACAATCTTGGCACCAAACTTGGCGTGTTTCTGCGTATTCCGCATTCTGACCAATTTCAACACATAATCCTTCCCATTCGTTACTTATGTTATATGCACAACTTTTGTATAAAATGTTTAATCCAGATCCTAAATGTCAAGAGTAACCAATTTTTTGACCCTTTGGTCCACATTTTGCCATTTTTGATCAATGCACCTTTCGAATTTTAATCGTTGTCAATTAAAGATTTTAGCCGATTTCTGTTCCGATTAAACGATCAATCAGGCTCTGTTTTCGAATTTTGGGCTTTTTTAATTTAATTGTTCAATTATATGCCTTCTTAGCCCATAAAGTACATAATTCAAAAGTACTTAATTATGCCAATCACTGAAACAAAAAGGCCAGACACCAGAGACCCATTATTCGAATGCCCAAGAGAATTCCTTTTTTGAACTTCGATGGATGGTAATATGCACTTTGACTCGTCGACCCCGCATGTTACACCCTTTGCATGACAATTTACTTGTCAGTAAAGTGCAAAAATTAAAAAATGATCGACCTAAATTGGCGGTTTTTGATCAGTTCTTTTGATCAGCAGTTAGCATGACATGAGTCCCGGAACAGAGCTAACCATGTAAACAAAAATGTCAAAAGTGGCCAAAAAATGCTTATTAGCCTTTCAGTTATGGAATGAATAGCTTAAAAGTAGTGCAATCAGTTTAATCAATTCATTCACTCCACAAATGATCGAGATCAAAGCAATGATGATCAAAATCAATGATCAAAGATCATCTTCCGAATCCGATGTTGTACAGATTCCGGTCCAGCCGCTTCCGGAACAGGCTGGGTTTCCACCGCGGGGACCACGGTCTCGCCACATGGAGTTTGCTTGGGTGGACCCACATGGCGGACACCGGGGACAGCGACATGGGGACCGGGCCATACTCATCTTCGTTGTTGGCATTCTGTCAAAATTTAAAAATTCGATTGCTTGTAAAGGTATTCGATACCCCTTTACCATTTTGTTTTCGTATAAATAAGAAAATGGATCCCATAAATATATTCATAGTTTCATCCTGGATTTTTTTTATTCACCAAATTTTAAAATCCTGTTCTTGCCTTTCCCTCACCATTTTCATTTTATCCGCATGATTGTCAATCATTTGGCCAAATTTTGTCAGAGAAGAGGACGAAGAAGGCCTTCCGAAGCTCATCATGCGCAAAAGATGATTGTTCCGATCGATCTCTGGCCAAGTGTCTTCAGCCTCGTGGGAGCTCAGAGTTGTGGTCATAAGGGCCAATAATGAGAGGGCCGCAAGGATAAATTGGTGGGTGGAAGGCATTTTTTGGATTCTGAAACGGAAATCGGATGAAATTTATTGTGAGCAGGATTGAAAAGTGAAAATTGAAATTACAACATTCGATCTTGCTAAGTAAGTACGTTTGCTTAATTAGTCCGAAAAGTAGGATAGGCAAATTGAAAAACAAATATGATTTTTGGCAAAATTTTCATATCCATGGATTAATAAAAATTTTGATTATCGAAACAATACTTACCCTAAGGTGTATTCCGGAATTAATATTTCTATTTATATTGTAAATTAAGATGGTCTCGAAATCCATGGGGATATGGTGCCATTTATCAAATTCCATTGAAGGGCTCAATAATTTTAGGAAAAGATACTTTATGAATAGTCCTTAGTTATAGTAATTTAAAAATTTGAAGACTGGAAGTTCCCATACTTAAGCCTGAAATGTACGGGTTTTATATCCTACAATGTGAGGGTGGTGAGGTTAATCAGGCACTAAATTTTTTGCACGATGAATGGTGTTCTTAATTTTTTATGCGCACAAAATGGAAATTCACGGGATCGGGCATTGTTTAGCTCACCAAGATCAAAGAACGATGAAAAAGAGAATTACGCCCTAATTTTCGGGGCTGATGCTCATCAGAACAAAATCCCAAGATCCGGGTTTTACGAAATGAATGGATTTGGAGGATGAATCCTTGTCACCCTTTGGCCGTCATTGGCCCGTTCCTCTATAAGACACTTGCAGATTGACGTTGAATTCGAACTTTGGAAGCATAACATACGGAAACTGTTCTTCCCGTGACATACGGTAAGTGTTAAGATTTTGCAAGATCGGTACCGATACCGATATCAGGAAGTATCAATGGTGAGTTTTGGTATGCCAACCTACAGTTCTATTAACTATGATTGGGAAGTTTTTACCAGCTTTGGAAAGGTTTTTTGGTCCCAAAGCTGGATTTAGCATCGTCTATAATCTTTCAGAGTCTGTCTTGGTTTCATCTGTCCTCCTATATCCCGTGTATCCCTTACAGTATACCCTACTACTGTATGAGCATCTTTCTGTTATCAATCTACTCTATCATCCCCACTCTTATTCTTATCACCACCATTCCCAATGCGTTTACCCCAACTCCTTCCATCCCTTGCCTCCTCTATCCTTGCACCTTTTACCTTTATTTTCAACTTATTTTGACCAGCAAAATGACGCCATGGAGCGGGGGAGTCCTTGACCTTTGGATTTGGGGAGCTTTGTACGGAATGAAAAGATTTGGATGGGGGAGGGACACCCAGGGGAATGGGAAGAGTTTTCAGCTTCATCGGGCACAAAATTAGTACTTTGGAGTGTTTGGAGGAAAATTGGCACGAGAATGCGAACCCCCAGAATGACCTAAACGGTAAAAATGTTGAAAAAATTGGCCATATTTGGCCAGATAGAAAAAGGCAACACAGATTTTGTGGCCAGAAACAGATAAGGAACATCCCGATGGAGAAAAAAAGTCACGCGGACTCAATGACCCGCTAGGGAATTTTGGAAATGGAAACAAAATTGGAGAATATATCAAAGAAATCCAGGAGTAGCGCAAATAAAACAACGAAAATGTATGATAAAAGTATGAAAAGTCAGGCATGGCATAGGTATGTCTTTTAACGGGTCAGATTGGTGCATTAAATTTGGCATGACAGTTAAAAAGTTTAAAAATTGAAATGGGATTAAACCCAAATTATCCTCTTGGAAAATTTAAATTCGATTAGTCTATCAGGTACAGCCAAAGAGTTTGATCAGGAATTATTTAGTCATGAACGGAATCCAATCATCAGAAGATCAAGAGGTGTTTATTGAGAGGTTAAACCATTATACTAAAGGTGCCAAGTTGAGAAAATCTAATATTGAGAGGGGGCATAGCTCATTCAGTTTCAGTGGTAATGCCATCCGAATCTAATCGGAAGACACTGGGTTCATATCCCAGGTGCTTCTTAGCTTTTTCCGTGAAAAAATCTTGAGGATTTCATGTTTCCTTGGTGCTTAACTATTACATATAACAGATTATGCATATCCAAATGATCGGAACTAAACTGTGGCCCAATTAAGGATATCGCATTTCAGGGACAAAGACGGCTCATTTTACACAAAATGCCCCAAATTGGATCCTTTTTTGTGAGCTAAAAACTCAGACAGACATTTTTCGCCGAAGCAAAATAATTAAGCGGAAAATGCCCTTTTAGGACGGAAGCTTACCATCGGACGCAAATTGGCCAATTCATCCCGTTGGCGGTGGAAAGTAAGCAAAACATTTTGAGAGGTCAAATGTGTGGAGAAAGTTCCCGGAAGTCGTGACGTAAGGTATGACATATCACGTGTCTCTAGGAGCCATATTTGTTTTCATTTCAAGATTTTGACAAGCTGCTGGGATGGCATAATTAGAAAATCATGCCTTTATGCCAGAAAGGGCATGTATCAAAAACCCATAACAAATTTCATTAAAAATTATTCAAATGTAAAAAAGCTTATTAAACACCTAATAAAAGGGTTGGAATATGACAAGAGTTCGAAAAAGTGCTTGGAAAAAACAGCAATGTCATAATCTTGTCAAAAATGAAGATCATTGGTATGTAAATCTTGCCAAGAAACCTATTTTTCATAGCAAGAAACTCTTAAAAAATTTGAAGTAATATAACTTAAAACCCATACTCTTGTCAAACAATAAAAAGTTGTAAAAAATGAACGTCAAAAGAGAAACACAATAGATTAACATCCCAATCTTCACCCTTGCCAAGAACTGTGGATCAGCTAACAAGAATTCATGTCAATAGTCTTTTCAACTGTGAGTGCTTGCAAAACATGAACAACAAGAAATTTGGCCATGTTTATCGCCTTTTGCCCAGTCCGATGTTGTACAGGTTCCGGTCCAGCTTGCGGACTCCGGCTGCCCTTTTGGCGATGAACAACAATCCGGGCTTCCACCGCGGGTACCATAGGCCACGGGGAGCGGCAAAACCGGCGGGCTTCAACATCCGCTGCACTTGGTGCGGTGCCGGTACAATGTTCTGCCGCCGGCCCAACCCGAACAACAAAGGGGGCACAGCACTGGTGCCACTCTGTTAAAAATTTGAAAAAATGAATGGCATTCTTTTTTTTACTTTGGTTTTAGTAATTTATTCCCTGGCCCAGAGATTATTTTCGCTTGTCCCAACGGAAAAATGAGAGACATCCGGGAAAGGAACTCTGTTTGTTCCCCATAGGATGTTCTACCACTGAGCTATCCCCTTATCCGGAAGTCTTGACTTAAATTTCCTTCTGGCTTCTTTCCATCAAGGAGATTATTCCGCCGATTCTTACGGTATTGACTTGTTAAATTCACTATTTTTTGTCATTCGTAAAACCGAAACAGTCAGAAATTATTTTGTATAATAATATTTTGTATCGGATTCTAATTAATTTTTAATGCAATGCAAAATATAATACAGGTTTTGCCATAAAGAATCTTTCAACCCGTTTAAAAATGTATATTTTAAAGCGAAATTATGCAATTATTTTCATTTGGAATTTAAAGATCTTATGTTCCTTTGGCATTTTATCGACGGGTAGGGACCAGGGGTGGACGCAATCGGATATTTTTCATCCGCAACCCGCAATCCGCAATTCGCAATCAAAATTTTTCATCCGCAATCCGCAAACCGCAATCCGCAACCCAAAAAAGGCCGCAATTTCCGCAATCCGCAACCCGCAATCCGCAATTTTTTGAAAAAAAATTAATTAAATTCCAAAAAATTTCAAAAAAATCAATTTATAAAATATAAATGTATATTGATAAAAGAAAACATTTTTTGGTGATAAATGAGATTTATAATTGATAATGAGTAAAATTTAAACATTTGAAAGAAGAATATTGTGGTGGAGAAATAGTAACATTTCTAAATTTTCGGGCAAGAGACTTTTCCTGAGATCACTGACTATGATTCCTGCTGAAGAAAACAAACGCTCACTTTCAGAACTAGTAGCAGGGGCAGAATGAAATTTTCTTACTAATTTCCCTAAAAGTGGCCATTTTTCTGAATTAACCTTCCAGTAATCAAATGGATTGGCCTTTATCTTCAGTCTTTTGTCGCGCAAATATTCATTTACTTCGAGTTCTGCTTTTTTTCTTGCTTCGATGGTAGGTGGACTCGCAATTGGCGCCTTAAAAACTTATTTGAAAAAAATCAAAATATAATTACTTACGTAGTAAGTAAATTCGGCGGAACCCACAATATCTTTTTCAAATTGTGAAAAAATTCCTTCCTCAGAACTTTCACTGGTGCGATTATTTGCCACAAATAGTTCAAGATCACCCTTAAATTTTTTTTCAGAATTTTACTATAAAAAAAGTACATTTGGGTTTTGTAATTCTTCTGCTGCCGCCATCACCCATTCTCTATATTCTTCAATCCGAAGTTGATCAAGGTAAGGGGCTGTTTTGAAACGGGGGTCTAAAAATGTTGCAATGACAAATTCTTTTCTGTCATCGATCCCAGAAAATCTCGCTTCCATTGACTCAATAATTTGTAATTTAGCCTTTGAAAATTTTTCTTCTTCATTTTTGCGTAAAATATGGATAATAGTCTAAATTGGTATGCTGAATTTCATGAGTTAGTGAGAAATATTACCCGGTAAAGAGGGATTATTATTCCAATTGAGCTTTCTTTATTTTGTAGTTCCATCGTCGCCTCAAAAATCGGTTCCAAAATAGATTTTATAATGCCTTAATAATATTTTTAGTCAAAATAATATAAAAACTGAACCAAAAAATTTCCATTCATCCGAAGAAAATGTAGGCAATTCAGCATGATCGACTGACAATAAAGTGATTGCTGATTTGTTTTTAATGAAACGATCAATCATCAAAAACAAGGTATTCCAGCGCACCTAAAAAAGTTGAAAAAAAACAATTTAATAATTCATATTATACCTCAATATCTTTGATTAAAGCAGTAACGGGTAAATTTTCGATCTGTTGAATTTCGACAAGTTCTGTTGAAAGATTCCGCGATTTTCTGACTTTCCTGATGAATTTCTTGACCCTTTCTATTAAATTATCAAAGGAATCTTCAGCATTGTATAATCGCAAACCATCTTTGACACACTTAAATAAAAATTGAAAATATAAAAACTAATAATCATACCAATTGCAATAAATGTGCTGTACAATCAACTGATTTGATTCCTAAGTCTCTTGTCACCTTTTTCATCGTATTTTCGGTGTCTCGAGTAATCGAAAAAATTTTATTGGTTATGCCATATTCCGAAATGTTCGATTTCAATAAAGAAATGATGGCATCCGCGGTATGCCGACCTGATTTTATTTTTGTTATAATTTTACAATATTATTTAAATTGATACCTTTTATGGGTTTTACTCCTATGATACGGAAATCTGGTCGAAATTTTGCATCAAGAAAATGACAAGTAAGTGATATTATAGAATGTTTATTGTCCTTTGATGTCCAACCATCGGTAGTCAGGGAACAATATTCAACTGCCTCTAGTTCGTGTATCAATTTCGACTTAATTTTCAATTTATAATTATAATAAAAGCAATTTTAACCTTAATTTCGTTGTGGAGTTCTGATAATTCATACTGCGAAAAATGTTTTCTTCCTGGCGGAGAATAATTCGGCTGTAAAACCTGACAAAATTTGCGAAATTGCGCATTTTCAACAAGTTTGAATGGCTTTGCAGAAGTTGCCAAAAATTCCATTAATGCTCTGTTTGCCCTGAGAGTGGACGGACCATCAGCATCCCATGGTCTAAAAAAATATTTGTTATTGATATTTGATCTCATACGAATATACATAGCTACCGTTTTGCTTTTAATGATAAAACAATGTGTGATGGTTCGGGTATATTTTCATTGATATCTGGCGGTGGCACATCTGTAGACGAACAAGGCTCAGAAAAAGCGTTTGCAAAAGACCGTTTTAAAGGGTTTGAATGAAGTGATTTCTCTTTTTGTGCTTTCTGCTTGGAAATATATTCCTCACGTTGTTTGAAAAGTTGTGGGTGGTGATTTTGAAGATGCGTTGAAAGTGGAAAAGTGCTGCGGGATTTATTCAAAGTTTTCGTGTAGTCACATTTTTCTGCTTTGCAAGTGACAATTCCCTTCACCTTTTCATCGAAATAATAAAACCAATTTGCAGGAGTTTTTGACATAGTTTTATCAGCTGAAATTTTAAAATAATAATATTAAGAGGAAGAATAAAAATAAAAATTGAACATATATCACAGCAGGATGGCATTTAGTGAAAAAAAATCAAAAAATTATTCATCATTAACATTGTTTTTTCATACCAAGATCTTAATAAAAATTCAAAATTTCTCGAACTTAGGGGTGCTTAAAATTGCGGATTTTACGAAAAAATCCGCAACTCGCAATCCGCAATCCGCAACCCAAAAAAGGCCGCAATTTCCGCAACTCGCAATCCGCAATCCGCAATTGCGTCCACCCCTGGTAGGGACACTACGTCCAAATCAAGATGTACAAAAATTTCGCTTCAAGATATAGATTTTTTTGAATCCTACTGTTTTCTGAAAGATTCTTTATGGCGATGATTGTAAATAAGTAATTTACAAATCTATTTTTTGCAGAGTGGGAAGAGACCATTTTTTCGAAAGCAAGAACGAGATTTTTCAATCTAGGACAGGTCCTTGAGTCCGAGAAGGATTCATTTTGGTCTCGGATTTGGCTAGCATTTTTTGCCATTTTTATATCCAATTATCACCTCCGCCGATGCTGCCATTTGTTTTGCAGGTAAATTCCGATCCAATGCTTCCATTTGCGCGGTCTGCTCACTTTGAAGCACAAAAAGTGAAAATACGAAGCTCATAGCCATAAGAAGAATAAAGGAGGACATTTCTGAGCTGAATATGGAATATGGCACTCGAGAGATCGGGGCCAAGGCGGCTAGCATGTTAAAAACCGCCGATGACAATGACCAAAAGTTGATACTTTTTTTAAAGTTTGTACGATAAAAATTGAGCGCCGATTGAATTGCTTTGAATCCTCGATCTTTCGAAGGGAATCTTTCACTTAAGTGTCAGAGAAAATAACGGAAAATAGTACACAGAGAAAAGATACAAAGAGAAAGTTCATAAAGGAAAACTTCCTCTTCATAAAATCAATCTAATTCAATGGAATTTTTACGCTGATTATAAGCTAAAATAAAATGCAATATTCGCCGAAAGTTATTTAAAAAATTTGCTTTAATTTCCTTGAAAAATTTCGAAACTTGAATTTTTTAAAATTTTTCAAAGAAATTCGAAAAAAGATCAAAAGATAGAGCATAAAATTCTGCACATTTACCTTTTATAGTTATGGGCTAGTGAAACTAAAATTATTCAATTTGATTGAATCATTTGGCGATTTTACTCCTTAACACCGTCAGACCATAGTACCAGTCCCATTTTATTCCCAATGGCCTCCTTTTTGTTCCCAGAGGTCCAATTTATTTTGGCTCTTCAGATCCCCTTTGCTGAAAGTTCTAGTCTATCATCAAATATAATCGTGAAAATTCTTTTTTGGGACTATAAACTAGATTGGTAGAACCAATTGGGTATCCAATGGCATTAGCAAAAATGAAGGTCCAATGGGACAATTGTATATGGCATGACCAAGATTTCGGAATTTTATCATATACAGTATACTGTATGTATTTATATCTTAACAAGTAAAGACGAATTTATTATCATAGATATGCTGGGATTAACTGTAGGACAATAATGATAGTTAAACTGGGATATAAATATAAGGTTAATTTTTACAATAAGGTTAATAAAGGGCTCTTGAAGGATGTCCGACTATGCAGGACAACATTGCCCCGTGACAAGTATGTAAAATGCCAAGTAAAAATTCGGCACTTTGTTGTCCTTTTATGTTTGGCATTTATCGGATGAGCAATGAATGGCATTTCCGCTTTTCCCTTAGTAAGTTGATTTGGCTAATAAGTCCCTAACAATGACGCAACGAATCGCGGAAAAATGAGACCAATTTGGCAGAAAACGACAAAATAAAGGGTGTTGAAGTTCAAAATAACATTAATTCCTCAAATTTGACAAGAAAATTTTTGAATCCTGTAAAAGCACGTTAAAATCGAAGTATTTGAGTAGTGATTACGAAATTAAAAATGATTGATAAATAGCGTACAGATATTATCAAAGGCCGAGTATGGTCATGAAAATTCAAAAATTGAGGAGATCAAAGGCAGGACTGACTGAACTGTGCAACTAGCACTGTGTCGCGCACATCACCAATTGCCTAGCAAAAGATCCATCTGCTGCACACGCGCAGAAAATCGACCACTTTTACAAAAATAAAAAATTGTGACTTTTTTATAGTAAAATTATCGAATGACTTTCGTTGCTCACTAAAGATTGTTGGAGGAAATTTTGACAATTTATACTACGGCCGCCAGAGCAAGACCGAATTGCATGAACTCCACCATAGCTTGAATGTGTTTATTAAAACGAAAAGTGTTTGGGTTATAACTCGGTTCAAACGGATCCTAGAGAAAATATTTTGATATGAAAAGATAGAATTAATTATTAGCTACAAAATGAGCCTAAGCTTATCCGAATTGGCCCAGTCTAAAAAAAGTTATGGCCAAAATAATCATCCGTGCCGGCACTTATTTGGAAATTGGCCGATACGAGTGATCATTTTGGCCATAACTTTTTTAAACTGGGTCAATTCAAATTTGCTTGGGCTTATTTTATAGCTAATAATTAGCTCTATTTTTCACACCAAACTCATTTCTCTATGTTTCATTTGAATAAAGTTATAACCTAAACTGTACTTTTCGTTTCAATAAACATATTCAAACGATGGAGATCATGCAATTCGACCTTGCTCTGGCGGCCGCAGAATATGTACATCTTTGTTAAGCATTTTCTTAATCTTGAAGTTTTTAGTTTTAAATGTTTTTTTGGAGGTGGACACTTATGTAAAAAAAAAGAATAGCCAATCGCACAGTATTTCTGCGCTTCGTGCATCACGCGTGCGACGCAGGATTCCAGGCATCTGTGTATTCTGTGGTGCTATGTCATTTCCGCCTAAAGTGCAAAAGTAACATATCAGTCGAAAACTTTTTTTATTAGACCTGCTAGACCAAAAGTATAAAAAGAAAAGGTGTATAAAATTTCATGCTGATTCTGATGGTATAAAATTTTTTCTGAATTTTTGACAAAAATGTCAAAAAAGTCAAAATTATTAAAAATTCGAGTTTTCCGAAAAATTTCGAATTTTTCCGGAATTTCGAAAAAATTTTATACCAAACTTTTCATTTTATTCTTTTGGTCTGACAAGTCGAAAAAAAAGTTTTCTGGGACTGATATGTTATTTTTGTACTTACTTTAGGCTGAAATGACTCAGCATGGTATTCTGTATTGTTATCGTATCGATCGATCAGACCCTATTGATTTACTCAAAAAACAAATTTATGGTAATTTTAATATCAAAATATAATTGGGACAATGTTTTTATTGCCAAGATCTTGTATGATTTTATCGTCATCGCCCGAACCCAACATTGTACAGGTTCCTATCCAGCCTTTTCCGGATCAATTCTGCCACCAGAGCTTCTTCCTCTCGGTTGTTGGCATTCTGTCATTTTTTAAATTTATATTTCGCGCCAAATTGAAATTCAAACTTGACTTACCGTCCTTTCTTCCCAGGATTGCCCCATGAAACGCTTGCCGAGGCCCATCCGAAAAACATTGCGATCCATCCGAAATCCGTCGGAGGTCGAAGCGAGTTTCTGAACCATTTAAAATTGGTCACAAAAATGGAACATTTCACTTACATTTTGGGCGTCTGTCAATGGAAATGCTTTAGTGGGACAAAGTTGGGCCAGAAGGATAAGTAACAATGTGGCCAAAAAGGTCATGAATCCGGCAAAATGGGGATGGGCCATTATTTTAATGAAATTAGGCTGAAAATGGACAATATAAATTAGGATTTTGTTAGTAGTCGAAATATTGATTCTGAACATTAAACAGAAAAATATTTGCACTAAATATATTATAATTACTTTTCAAAAACCGAATAGGTTCCATTATTGTAAGCTTTTACTCTCTTACAATTAGCATAGCAAAATTTGGCCCTTAACTGCTACAAATCCTTTGATTCTGCTTCCCTGTGATGGGCTGTACAATTTGACTTTTATACCAATTTTTTGGGATTCACTTCATCAGAGGACACCCACATAGTAGCTTTTGGCCAAATTGGGGCCAAAGTTATGGTAAGGAATTGAGGGCGTGGGCTGAGGGGGAGGATGATTGATGAGGGATTTGTGATGGATGGGAAGGGACCATCTTGGGTGTTGGGTCTTCCATTTTTGGTCTCCTTGGACCTTGGACATTTCCGGCGGACGGACCAAGGACTCGCTACTCGGGGTGTCAAAGTTTCTTTTGTTTTTTAAATTGCAAAAAATCAGACCAAAATCCACGAAAGTCATTTTTTGTGTTTGGCCATCGTATGACTTTCGCCAGAATGAATTATGAGATGGGACCCCTTTTGGGGGTGGGGGGGGAATCATATGGGAGGAAGAGTTGTTTAAATAGGAAATCTAACAAATAATTTTGGGAATCTAGGAATAAAATCTAGGAAAAAGTAGGAAATCTAACAAATAATTTTGGGAATCTTTAGAGGATTCAGGGAATTTGTTAGGGGAATGGAAAGACCACCAAGGCCACACAATTACAAAGTTCAGGGTTTCCTTAAAGAGAAGAGATTAAGAAGGGTCCCGAATTGGGTGGGGGGGGGACCAATGACAAAATTTGCGGGGATCGCCCACTCAAATCCGGCCGATTTGCCAACAAAACATCCAATTAACCATCATCTCTCCTCAACACCATCGGTCAGGTGCTCCCGTGGGACCAAAAAGCCATCACCGAAGAAATGAGATGGTTTTCCTGGGCGAAAAGCTTTTATTATGTAGAGGGATGGGACAAATACACCGATTTGAGCAATTTGAGCAGTTCGAGATCATATCCATGCTAATTTGTGTCATCATAGGGATCATTTAATAATGAAATTAACCCCGGACAATGGGGATGACTGATAATGATAACCTAATTATTTTTTCTATGAAATCTCTAGTTTAGATTCTAGCTATGGATGGCCTCAACCTTGTAAGCACGGTTCCTTAATCTCCCGTATTCAAAATGTTTTTGATAGTAGATTCCGATAATGATTTCTTAGGAATTTTTGGTCCTTGGGTACAAAAATCACAATCCCTATGGTATTTTATTTCTTAAAATTTCACATAAAAACTGTAAGAATCTTATTAACAAAAAGCAAAAAAATGCATAAAGGCTATGGATATTATTTTATCTTCCCTGGCCAAATTCATTGACTCCGCCGACCTCTGGTCCGGCAACTTCCGCCGTCGATTGTTCCTTAGTCCCCCAGAACCCCCGAAAATTCTCACGTTTTGTTTTGTTTGGGCCATAAAAAATTCTCACACATCATAGAACAAACGGAATTTTGGATGAGAGGGTGGAGGGCATGAAGAATTCAAACAATGGCAAAAAGAAAAGGCCAAAATGCACAAAAATCATAAAAAATGGAAGAATTTTGAAAAACGAAACCAACGGCCAGAAATAGTCGAATGATTTGAGAATTTTTGAAAAGAAAAAACAAACATAACGAAATTTGACACAGTTATGTATGTATATACTAGAGACCGGACCGAGACGAGATTTTTCGAGATTTTCCGAGATTCCCGGTTCGAGAATCTCGGAAAATCTCGATCGAAATCTCGATCGAACCTTTTTGAGAATTTTCGAGATTTTACGAGAAACGAGATTTTTCGAGAATCTCGATCGAATTCTCGATCGAAAGTTTTTGAATCTCGAACATCTCGATCGTTCCTATTTGGCGGTCCCGATATAGGTCACTGGAGAAAATTTTGCGAATTTTTCGGCCATTTCTTTAAGAAAATTAATCATTTTTTGGTTCTAAGAAGTAGCGTCGGAAAATTTTTTAATATTTTGAATTTTGACCTTTTCTGAAGAAAAATGGTCAATTTTAAGATAGATTTTTCCATTTTTCGAGATTTTCCGAGATTCTCGGTTCGAGAATCTCGGAAAATCTCGATCGAAATCTCGATCGAATCTTTTTGAATTTTTTCGAGATTTTACGAGAAACGAGATTATTCGAGATTCTCGATCGAAATCTCGATCGACCCTTTTTGAAATTTTTCGAGATTTTTCGAGAAACGAGATTTTTCGAGAATCTCGATCGAAATCTCGATCGAACCTCAAGTCCGGTCTCTAGTATATACTGTGCAAAATTTCGTGTTATAGACTGTGTCAAGAAACTTACATGTATTCATTTGAGGAGACATAATCCTTATAAGATTTTGGCCATGCATAGTAGAATCCTTATGCATTTTTGGGTTCTTATACAGTTTTTAGATTCTTAAATTGGTATTCTTACAAAATTTTTGGTCCTAATAAGGATCCTTGGAATAATCTTTTCTATGTATGCCAGCTCCGACGGAAATAATTTTGTCTGCAAAAGGAAGAAAGGTGCAGGGGTGGTGCAACTCTTGATAAGATGATTTATCTGAATGACTGAGAAACTGCTGAATTGAAAAAATAAATGTAGTGCAAAGAATAGAAAAAATATATCAATAATACAGAATAATATCAAGGCCATCACCAACATAAGAATTGGTAGAAATGGGGATATCTGTGGCCATGGAGATTTAATCTTCTCTTTATAAATATGCATGTGATATTGAACAAAGCATGAAATTTTGAAGATAGTCGAGCATGTGATAGAAAAAGTAATCAGTGGAAAATTGATATTTTTCGCCGGAAATACATTATCTTCACAAAAAATGTTGAGGATAAACAGAATAATTATTTAAAAAATGTTTTGATATATATTGGTTTGAAGTTATGTTATTGACCCATTTCTTGGCATTTACTTATTTTTCATTCAAGAACTCTTCTCTTATCAGGGAATTTTCCAATTATGGAATCCTTAGATAAACTTAATTCAATTTAATTATTCAATTTATTCAATCAAGCAACAAGCACAATAGGCACACTTATAGGGGTGAAGAAAATATAATTGCTGTATCAAGCATCATAAAAATAAATGAAAAAATAGAGGGAAAAAAGAGAAAAACAACATAAAAGGCACAACAATGAATAAAAAAAGAAAAGAAATTTTTAGGGGGGCGGTTTAGGGAAATTAACCCTAAAAAACCCCTACCTTATTGCATTGACAAATTTGGGAATATCAAACACAATAAATAACATATATATTTTATCTAAAATCATTTTAAAAATTTGGGTCGGCCATCGATCACTAAAGCTGAATTGTCCGTCCAATTATGTGAAAATTGATCCTTCCCATGAGGATAATCCCCTCCGCTGATCTCTCAAATTGCACTTTCATTTTTCATTTTTCGTTTTTTTTCATTTTCATCGAATTTCATGTTCCTCTTCTTCCTTCCCCTCCTCCCACTCTTCCTCTTCCTCTCCACCATCTTCGTTCCTCTTCCGGCTGAGGATGTTTCTTCCCCGAATCCACCACCATCATCATCCGCCCCACCGGCGACAGATGACGAAGTGGACGAGTGCCTGAACAAACTTGTGCTCAAGTTCAGGAACCTGAACGGCGCATTCTTCACCCAGAAACAGGGCATGATTGTAAGGGAGAGGGTCTAAAACCCCGGGGGAGTTTGATGGATCGAATCGCCGCAATTCCAGGCGATCTGGTTTAGAATCAGAAAACACACAGTGATTATAAAGCTTTAAAATGCAAAAAGGCCCAAAGTTATGGAATTCTTCGAAGTAAAAATCCAGTTAAGACCAAACTTATGAATTTAAGGGCTCAAAAGTCAACCAAAATGGATCAACTGTCATAAACGATTAGAAAAAAATCAGTATTGGAAGCGTTAGAAAAAAATCAATCGCAAATATAATTAAAATTCGAAAACCCCTTTGAAAGCACGAAAAATCGGTTTTTTTTTTAAATTTCATTCATAACAATATTGTGAATGTCAGATAATGATCAAGTGCTATGAGATGTATTTGGTGCGAAAGATGAGCCCGATGCAGATTGCCAGCTACTTCTACTACACCTTGCCAAACCTGGGACTGACTCCGGCACAGTACCAGACAGTGAGTCCTATCAATAAGATGTTGGCCCACGTTGTATTAAGCCAATAAGTTATTTCGTTCCATAATCTTTTTTGCTACTTGGGACCAATTATTAAGCTGTTTTGGCTTACCCGACTCATTTTCTATCGACTCTTCTGAATTACCTCGGACTATGCATTTGTGAATTCATTTAAATTTGTAAAATTTTACACCTCTAAGAAGTTCTAAATCGGCTTGTTAGTCCTGTAAAGCAAGTCCCGTCTAGTAACCATAATTCCACCGACAATTATTTACTTTATAGTAATAGAATAGAACTTTTGTTTAGCTCTCTCCATTAACTAACTTGTAATTAAATTCTTCTTCGTCCTTATCAGATGGCGGACATCTACGCGGCGCTGGTCCAGCTGATGGGCAAGTCCACCTCCAGCGTGGACACCATGTACGCCAAGGGCGTAGATGCGGCGGTGGAAGTGATCGACTCGGACAAGCGCGAGGCGGACCGGATGATCGCGCGGATGGAGGCGGAGGGAAAGCCGCTGAACGACATCAAACTGGCGGTGTGCCTGTTCACCCTTCCGCTGGTCAATCCGCAAAAGAAAGTGTAAGGAGGGAGGGCGAGAAGTTTGGGCTGATCACGTGGGATTTTACAGGAGTATTGAGACTAGACTAGATTAGACTAGCAATACTTTAATGGAAGAACCAGGCTGGCATACTGTAACTAAGCAGTAGAGCATCCAATATTCAACCGGAGAAGGCAGTGGGGTTTTTTGTTCGGAAAACGAGGCGAATCTTACGGGGATTTTCATTGATTCATTGGGATTTCAAAGGTTTTTTTGGCATTTTCGGTCATCATATAGATTCACTCAAGTGATCTTAAAAATTTATAAAAGATGATCTAATCAGTGATCGATCAATTTCTTTTTAGGGAAGTGATCATAGCGGTCGGCAAAATGTTGCCGGCGGACAAGCGTGAGTTCATCCGGGAACAGATGGAGAAGATGATCAAGATGGACGAGATCCCGCGCATGGCCAATAGAAAGGGGTGATCGGAGATCAGGAATGGGGAAGGGGAATGATGACCAGAACGGAGAATAAAAATTAATTAAAATATGCATTCATTACATAATTTTGGATCTTTGGGCCGAGAATCCAAGAATTATGGAGGAAGATTTTTTGTATCTGATTAAGTTCCAAAAAAGTGCAAAAATTCCATCCTCATTTAAAATGTTCTTTAGCAATTGAGCTGTTGGAAATCAGAGAATATGGCGATAAAATATGCTATAGTAGCCCGTCGATTAAATGAAAAATTGACCAAAATTGATCAAACATAAGACCCAATGAACCAATTTTTCGATACAATGATAAATTTGGGCTACCCTAGCTGTTACAGAAATACAACTTCCTCTTCATCATCCTCATCTCCCTCCTCATCCTGCTGTTGTTGTTGTTCATCCCATCCGGATCTTACGGACTCGCTCTCTTTCAACAACATGTAGCCCAGATCGGATCGGAGTCGCGTTGTCCTATCGCCGGTTGGAGAGCTGCTCATCCGATCCGGATCACCGATCACTTTTGGAAGCCTAAAAAGGCGGAATTTACATACCTACTTATTATTCGTATTTCATATTATTATACTTTTCCGGCACACCACCGTTTTGCCAGGTCGTTTCTGTTTGGTCATGCGGATGACGTCCTAGGTCCATCGAACGAGATTTTTTGCGTTGCGGCACTGCGTCTTCCGCATCCCTCCACTCCTGACCGGTCAGCAGTCCGTTCATCCTTCCACTCCGGAATCGTCGCCTCCTCAAAGACTCGCGTGCGTCAACCCTTGCATCAGTTGTGCCGATCAACGCACGGATCAACGCGTCTAGCAGCGAGTTGCGTTGGCGTCTCGCGCGTGCCCATGCGCGATCGCTGCGCTGCACGCCCTCCGCGAGGCGCTCGGCTAGGAAGGAACCCAGGTGCCGTTCTCGAAGCAGTCTCTCCAGTGTGTCCTTGTGCCGGTACTGCTCCGTCTCTGCGTCCTGGCGTTCCGGCACACCCCATGACTCCACCAACTCCTCAAGTTCGAGCTGTTCTGCGGATTCGCACACATCCATCTGCACGCTTCCGGACAACTCGCGCAGCGGACTATCGGGTAGCGAGTCGCGCACCAGGAAAGAGCTTGCGGAGTGCATTTGCGGAAGAGTTGAGCTGGTGGAAGGGCCCGCACTGCGGTAGACCAGCGAGTGGTCCGAACGTGGGAACGGACGCAGCGAGCTGTCTCTGGGCACACCGTCCGCGACAATCTGTTTGCTCGACGGTGGCGAGTGCTGCTCCAGTCGCTGCCTCTTCGCGAGTATTGCATCGCGTTCCGCGACCTCTCCAACCGCATTCGCCAGCGAGCGAGCGAGTTGTGCCATTTGTGCTCGATCCGTGGGTGTCGCTCCGTTGTTGTTCGGATCGCGTATGCTCATTTCGCGGGTTTGCGGCGGCGCGAGCAACTTTGTTTTTTCGCTAGGCGGACTCAAATGGCAGGGTATTTTGCCGTTTCCAGCTGCTACAGATGGTGCCAGCCGGTAGGAGGACCTGTGAAATTGCGAATTTTCGAAATGATCGTTGATCGATATCATAAAATGTTAAACAGGCAATTATGTTCGATCAATTTGTGCTAAAGTTTAAATCACGAAATTTGTGGCCGAAATACTTTTGACTCGAAATTAGGCAACGTTTTGTTAATATTTGTTAGAAATTGATTAGAAAAAACAGACAAAATTGTACATAAATTGTCTATCACAAACGAAAAATTATTTCTATGTATATACATAATTACGATTGAATTGTTAAAAATGGACAACAAAAATGCACAACATTTACACAGAAATGAATGTGAAAAAGAGTGAATGGGAAAAAATTAGTCAGGACATAACGCAACTAATCCGGATCGAATCGGACCCGGATCAGTCTTGTCGGCGTCTCCGCCGACCTTGGCGCCAACAGAGCAGCTGTTGATTCGCGCGGACGCAACTGATCAGCACTGTGCTGTCTGGTCACTGTTGGGTTATGCCCCCGGAGGGCACCCAGACGATCACCACGACGCAAGGACGGAGACGAAAGGAAAGGAATTGTTGCCCTGAGAGAGTTTTGAAACGAAAGTTTGAAATTCAAAGTGCGCGCCAATTTGAAAGGTGAAGACGAATGATCCTTTTCTGCCGGACGCACTCACCTCAATGTCCATCCATTGTTGACGTTTTGGACCGAGCTGAATGGAAAAGTGAAAAAGTTAACTTTATAAATTTATTCAACCTGTTTGCTTCGGTAACGCAACAACCACCGCCGCCGCCGCCGAAGGACGACTTGCGCAGTACGCTGCCAGAGGAGGAGTCGCCGGGTTGGGCGCCGGCGCCCCTTTTGCTGCGCCCGTAGAAGGAGGAGGCGGCGCCGAGGCGCGCTCCGACGTCGTCGACGCAGCACACCCAATTCAGGCAATCAGCAATGGCACGGATCAGCTGGGCACGCATGTCCTTGTTCAGTGAGAAGTAGATCACCTGAATGGAATTATCGGGAATTTAGATTATTGGATAAAATAGTTGGATTTGGGAAAAACTCATCAAAGTTTCTGTTTTTGGTTAATTCGAATCAACCAAAAAACATAGATCAGGATTTATTGGAAGTTTTGGTGGCCTAAGTATCAGAAATCGGCTGAATTAGGATTCGAAATTTTTCGAATTTCTTGATAGATCATCAAATTTTTGAATTGGGTTGATCTGAAAATCATCGGCTTCGAACCCAACCGGGTTGATCATGTGTGTCGTTGAGTAGAAGAAGGAGTTGAACAGCACCACCCATTTGTTAGACACATGAAGCACATGGTAGAGAAGGTAATAGGCTGGATGGACCAAGGGAATGATTCTAACAGGTTCGACTTTTGGATCTTACCCGACATGTACAGGTAGAAGATGATGGCCACAACCGAAATCTGTAAAGTTAAAAATGTCATAAAATATTACTTCATAAAAGGTCCATTCAGCAGATTAGAGTCATCAAATAGTTCCAAATTCTTAGGAAACTTTAACAATCACGAAATCTAATTTTGTTCCAGACATAATTTGTAGCCCAAAAATTAGGCTCTTTTTTTTGGTTTTCCAGGAATCATCGGTAAAATGGTGATAAATTAGTCTAGCTAGAATAATTGGCTTCACATGATTCTTGGATTGACCTTTTGGATTTCAGCTTTTTTGTGATCGATCCATTTTTTGCGGATATGATATTCTAAATTATAAAAGAATTCTTTTAATATTGGATGAATATCGTGCCTTAACTTTTTCAGGTGTCCCGGGACTCAACAATAGTCCCGGGACTCAACAATAACTGTATCGCCCGTAAAAAATACGGGCAGATAACTTTGCCGCCCGTAAAAAATACGGGCAGATAACTGTGCCGCCTCTATAAAATACTGGCAGATGGCCGGACATACATGATTTTTTTTAATTCACATGAAAAAATTTGTTAGTTTGTCGCGTGAAAATTACTGGAGTATATAAAATAATGAAAATGCGATTTTTAGTCCCGGGACTCAAAAAAATAGAGTCCCAAAAATGGGCGCCTTTCATATAGTGCCTAAGGTCTTCTGGTTAGTAGAGGCTGCTTTGGATTCGATCTTTCGGGATCTCGATCAAGGTATGCACCTGGAACAGGATCCTCTGCTGCTGACGGCTCGCCCTGCGGTGTGCCATCTCGCGCACCTCCGTGCTCACATGCTTCGATCCCATCCTCATGGACATCTCCAAAAGCATTGTGCTGGCTCTGAATTTGCTTTTTGAATTGGCGCCAAAATACAAAAAAAAAAACATTCCAAAAGGCAATCCAAGGCAAGACAGGCGGAAAAGCGGAGGGGGCGAGAGAAAGTGCAAATAGCGAAGGCGGAAGAGAAACAGAGCAAAAGATATATAGGCAGACACTCAATTGGGAGAAGCATTGATGAGCTTATTAGCCGAAGACCAACAACTGATCTAAGGCTTATTCGTTCAGGTATATAAGCTCTTCTAAAAAGTGATAAATTTTCAATTGACTTTCAAAAAGCATTTTTACCAGGTGCGAGCATAAAAAATTTCGCTTTTTTATCAATCACAAAATTAAACAAAAAAAATCATTAAAAATCAAAATAGTGCAATCAATGAAATCATCCAATAAAGTATTCCCCCAGGGTCTCAACTATCTTTCTCCAATGGGACGAGAATTTATTAATACCGTTTTCAAAAAAATCTGTGCCCATCTTTGGGATAGGGTATGGATCGATCAAATACTCGAACTCGAGAAATTCAGTGAGGCAATAACCCCGAAAGAAGATTTCAGAGAAAAATAACTTGATGATGAAATGAAGGGGCAAGGTCTAAGGTATCAGGGGGACAACTAAACATCTTCCTGTCAATTGAGTTAATGGGAGTAATCGAGGATGACTTTTTGAGTGGTGGGGGGGACACTGTCCTGGAGGTATGGTGGGTCTATTGAACTTTCCTTAAAATTCTATTAAGGATCCATTGAAAATTCTACCCTGTATAATTGGATAATATAGGGTTGACTGTACAGATTAGGACGAAAAGAGAAGCCTTTGTCAAACATTTGGACACGAACTGGTTCAAAAATTAAAAAAATCCATGTTTTCTAGCGAGATTGAGTCGAGGGATCAAATCTAAGTTTTCATGGACTTTCACAATTCCATTTATTGCAGAAAACAATCCTAATGTATCTAGCTTTCACCCCATTTAAACAGATTTCTGATAATTTAGCATTTTCTTTGTCTGGTCACACCCTTAAAGACAAGTCATTTCTCATTGCTGTTTCGATGAACACATGGGTGACCGGACCTTTGTAAAACCAAAATTTTTTCAAAGGAACTGTTTTTTGGAACCATCTCTATTCCAGCATGATAGGCCTATATCTTCGCTATAATTCTATGCGGAATATTTCTCCGTGCCTCCTTTCTCTGAAGGTCGGGACCTTTTTGTCCTTGGTGAATGCTTTTTCGGACCTCCTTTTGAAATTGATACCTATGTTTCTTAAATGGAATTCCTAGAATCATTTTAACGCCATTAATCAAAGGAATATATCCGTTTTCAATGTTTTATTACAGTTTTAATTCTCTTTCACTGCATTTTTTCGGTTTTTGAGTGGGATGTGAAGAAGTTGGTGCGCATTCTCTTTGTTTTCGTCCATTGTATCGACTAAAATTCCATGTCAATTGGGTCTAAAAAATCTGAAAAAATTACCTATGTATAGTGGACAGCCCAAGGTGACTAGCAGAAGCAAAAAATTTATAGTAAATTATTGTATATCTAAAAATACACACACTTTTAAAAAAGCGAAATTTTTTATGCTCGCACCTGGTATTTTAGAATTAAAAGATTTCGGCATTTGCGCTAAATACACTCGTCGTCATCGGAAAGCAATGAGCCCTTTAAAAAATCTATAACCTGAAGCGAACTTATGTGAATGTTCTCTCTCTTTAGCATGCTATTTTCACCTTTTCTCTGTCCTTTACAGTAACCAAGGCTAACAAAAAACGAGCGTTTTATATGAAGAATTCAATAGAAAATGATAAGATATTCGCTTCAATATATAGATTATTTTTTAAACACTTGAGTTTTGGAAATTTTTGTGGCGGTGAGTGTATGTTGGAATTTATAAATATAATAAGTCATGGCATTTCCTATTTTTGGTTGCCAGATGATTCAACCCTTTTAGACTTTTATATTAACAATCCAATTAGGGGAAAGTGACAATCAACCACCATACACAGCAAACTGGTTTTGGGATACGGTAGTTTTTAATACGTGGGATCTTGCTCGGCACTGGTGGTCCGTTGGGCTTTGCGGTGATTGCCTCGTCTCCAATTGCCCCGGGGCAATCGACAGGCCGGAAGAGAGTACCTTCTATGGTAGGGTTATGGTACTACAGTAAAATAAGGGTTAAAGAAACAGAAAGATAGAAAGTGCGATAGGGGGTTACGGTAACCGAAAAGTGCTTTGAAAGGGTAGAGTACACACTCGGGGACAGCAAAAACTCGCCCGACAAGGTTTCTCAGGGTGAATAGATACGGTATTCAATTCAGAAAAGTATCTGACGAATAGGATTTGAAAAAAAGTAAAGTTTGAGGTTGTTATGTTCCATCTAGGCATTAATTATTTTATTTTGCAGAAAGCTCGTCCGATACAATAAGTAATCTAGAAGGTATGATATGCCATCCAGATTATAGAGTATGTATCCGAAATATCTTGGTATAAAAAATAAAAGTTGGGCTAAATTCGCCATGGACAGTGGCAAAAATGCTTATACGGTATCCATATTGCAAGGTACAGTAGTTTTTCCATGAGAAATCGGCCCAAAAAACTGCATACGAGTGACTTATTGTGTATCAGCATACTGATGAGTAGCTTTACCTTCTGATCATGGCCTCCGACCCGACGGTTTTAGTTGAAGCGGAAGTGTGCTGGCTTAAAAGGGTTGAAGTCAGAGAAGGAAAGGAAAAGGAGGAGGGTGAGAGAGTGTGCTCTTGGTGGAGAGACAGGGGAGACAAACAAAGATTGTGGGTACGAAAGAGTGTGGGATTGGCGAAGAGTGTTAGGAGGACAAAGCGAACATGTTAGTGATAAGGGAGTCGCGAACTAGTCGGATGCCAGAGAGTATTTTGGAGAGTTTTCGAACTCACTAAACTAAAAAGCTCCTCGAATCTGTCACTGTCCCAAGGTCAATAAGTATTTCTGGACATTGTTCTCTGTAAAATATTTCTAGGATTTTGAACTTAATATTGGTCATGATACACATACTATACTAATGAGACAATTAATCATGATAATTCTGTCAGTCCAACACTTGTATACTTCAGCAGGCTGACTCTCATGATTACCTGTCATTAGAAAATCTTCAGCCCTTACCCTGGCACATTGTCTTATTATTCTTCACTCTGAAATCCTAATTCTTAGAAAACCTTAAAAGACCGAGTATTTTATTTTTTTAATTGGCCTCTGGTCTGGTCGATTCAAACCCACATTTTTAGCGCCATTTTCCGCTTATGGCGCCGATAGAGCTGAATCAGGGTGATCGGATTGGAGATGGACAGCACCGCCAGGGTGATCAGCTCCAATGGGGTGTACGTCAATTTGAATAGATTGACGCCTTGCAGAGTCGAAGACTGGACACGATCGGCTTAAAAGTGAAGAAACGCAAAATTTTATCAGAAAAACAGCATAAAATGCGGGTTTATTAGTGGTTAGATTGCTCCTTTAAAAAATGCAATTTCTAATTTTTCGGAGGCTGAACTTGTCAGAATAAGGTTTGGGAAAATCCTTCCTCAATTTTCATTTCGATTAATAATTTATCAAAAAACCCAACAAATTGGCCTAAAAGATTGATTTATCATACCCAATTTTGCCTTTTAAAAACGGAAACTCACCGGATTCGAACTCGCCGTAGCCAAATGTGTAGAAGTGGGCCTCGCTGAGCGGAGTGATCAGACAGCAAAAGCGGACCAGGATATAGACGCTGTTCAGGGCAAGAAAGGACGCCCAGCAAAGGACGGTGAACACCCGGGCACGCCGGACAGTGATCACCTGGGAGTATTGGCCATACAGAGTGATGGCCAGCAGACGGTCCAAACAGATGGCGGACATCTAAAGGAAGTGCTGATCAGCAGATCAGTGATTAATTGGTATGATCAGATTATCAATGATCAAATTGGTAATGATCAATGAGAGACAGCCAGGGATCAAATTGGATCGTCATTCATGGGCAAATAAGCAGAAATAAGATCAGTGGTTATCACGGTGATGAACTATCAAAAAGTATCAAATAGATGCCTAGTAAATAAGTTACCCTAAGTTACCCTGCCCCCCCCCCCTTACTACCCTTCTATCTCCACTTCACCCCCGGTAATATATATACTAGTACCATTGTTGGATTAGTGGGTATTTTGATTCACATTCTGTTTTACTAATTTACTAGTTTTAAAATTTATGGGATTTTGTCTTGTCAGTACTCATTTTTGTCCGTTTTTATTTCAACCCCCAAGTATCTCACATGCGTTAGGGTGATGCTCCACGCGGTCCAATCTAGGATGTTGAAGATGCGCACACCCATCGGCGGCACAACCATGCGCCGAAACAGAATGGGCGGGTAGAAGAAGGAGGTGGTGACGAAGCCGTGGAGCACATCGGCCAAGGCCAGACTCAGCATCAGCACAAAACTGTTGGGGGAGAAGTGGAAGGCCAAGTTAGGACAATTTCGAATAAAAATTCAATTCCTTTTGAAAAAGGGAAATTTGGAATTGGCCATAAACATGCTTATTTTTAATAAATATATATGCTAATAAAGTTATGCAAATAGGGAGGGACCTATTTCTATAAGGACAAATCACTTATCATTTGAGTTGGGACAAAAAAAAATGAATTTCTTTTCTGTATTTTGGTTCTTGAACTTTTGTCGGATTTGGAGCTAAATTTAGTCTCAACAACCAACATTAGGATTAATTCTTCGTCATTTGGAATTTTATTGAATTGGGTCAAAATAAAGACCAAATTTGGGCTCTTTGGCTAACCTGGAAAATTTAATTTTATAGGACTGACCAACTTGGGACAATTTTATCCATACCTTGCCCGTTGGAGGTATCGATTCCGCAACAAAACCACGACAAGGCACACATTCCCGACAATAGCCAAGGTGCCGAGGGACTCGAGAGCGAAGAACACAATCTTAAGAGACCATCCATGTTTTGCCAAAATTTGATTTTATATGCGTGTGTCTGTTTAAATATTATTTAGTAGGTCATTAATAATTTTATTTTTACCGAGTAAGGCTCTAATATATTTTATTCTTTGGTGCGGATAAACTTTTTTGCATAATGAAGCTAAGTTTGGCAATTTGTAATAGGGAGGGGCCACAGAAAAATATGCTGCTCCCGTGGATATTCACGAAACTATGCTTTTGCCAAGCGTATTAAACAGAGTATTGGATCCCAGCTCATCAGATCAGTTAGAATTACCTCCATTCTGCATATGTATAGGATTGTGGATTGCGCAATAACATTTCTCACCAGGTCGTCCATGCGCACCGTGTCCCGCATCATTCTCATGGCACTGACATTGCCTTCTCCCCCTGCTGATCTGTCTTCTTCCTCCCCTCCAAAGTCGTAGTGTTCCTGGAGGAAGAAGCTGCGTCGATCGACGCCCATCTTGCACTTTGACCCAATTTGTCCGCCGAAATTGGTATTTTTATGGTTGTCGAGTTAATAATGGCATTTTCCCAAAAATGTCAAAAATATTTTAAGCAGAATATTGCACAACATTTCTGTATCTGTTATATAAATAAATTGTTCTAAAATCGTGATTAAGGGTGCTTTGGGTGGAGGGGTAGTAGTGATAAATATTCCAAAAAATGTTAATTAAAATTCTCTGGAAAATCGCTGATTAATACAGCGATTACAACCGGCACAAGATAAAAATTCTACCGCTTTGGTTTCATGTCGAAAATATTTTTCAAAGTTCGAAACCCCCGGTTCCAAGCCATTTTGGGGGTACACCGTTCTCCTATGTTTGAATAGAGAAGCCTGAGTTTGAATGGCCGAATATATTCAGACACCAATGGGTAATGTATGTGAATTTTTTCAGATTTTCCACGGACTGAAACATTTGGTTTTTAGTGCTAAATGTTTTGGTGCAATCCTTTTGTAGGGCCAAAAAATGGACCAATGTGAATCGGATGGTTTTTTCTCCAAGTTTCTATCCGAAATGGATTCATTCCTTTTTGCATTTTAATAATGCATATTTGGGCCTACATTTTCACTTTTGGACATTGATCTCATTAGGCACTATTTGGGCAGATAAGGTGGTATTTCCAAATTGGTCACCTTTGGTGCAATCTTTTTGTCGACCACTGTAATAAGAAAGTTTATTGTCTTAGCTCAAGAAACACTTCTTCGGATTAGAGAAGGTTCCCATTCCCATTCCCGCCGTTCGTCGCAAATCCTTTTCCCTGTGGATTCAGGGGTGACATTTTGGCCGTATTAGGAGAACTGATAGAGGATTTTCAAAAATCATCATCATCTCCCTCCGACTGAGACCGAGGGGAAAAGGATAAGGTGATAAATGTGTGATAAATAAGTATATGGAGATTTTGGAGTCTGAGGAAAAAATTCAAATGATTTTTTCTCTTTTTCAAAAATTAAAGGATTGTCGGAAAGAGATGGATCATAATGGTAAGGGATTTTTTGAGAATATCCAGAGTTTTCTGGATTTTACTGATTGGTCGAGACCTTTTTCTAGAATAAGTCTTTAGTTGACTAAATTATCATCCAATTTTTAACGGAAATTTTTGGCCCACCCTGGTAAGGATAAACCATGGATATCCCAAAAAGGAGGAAGGATGTGACAAAGCTGCCTTTTTGGGGGTCTCCGTCTCTGTGTGTTTTGCGTCGTCTTCAACGGCGACGACGACGACAACGTCTTTATTTGTTTTATTGGCCCATTCGGAATCCAATTTTCGCGGATTGTCCAATGTGCCGTTCCTGGATGCCCTTGTCCGATAGTGCCGTAAAACGCGGAAATGGCCTCGGGGACATTGACAACGACGAAAGGCCGAGTTTTTGATTGGATTTTTGGGTGTTGGGGGGGGGGGAGGATGCGCTTGCATGAAAAATCAAAAATGGATTGGTTCTCGGAGAAATGAGAGACACAAGTTATTAAGCAAAAAGGCCCATTGACGCTACCATTTGAAGCGATGTCGTCAGAGGAAAATATTGCGAGTATAAAATGACATGAATGGAAAGAAAAATTTTTTTTGGAATCCAGAACTAAAATTTAAAAAAAATTAGAATTCGTAGTTTAAAATGGAGAATAATGGAATAAGCAAAAAATATATTAGGCAGTCTTCCCGGAGGCGCTTATTAGCCCGGTGAAAGAACATCCTCTCTTCGAAACTGGGTTTCATGTAAAAGAAATTAATAAGCTAGATTTTATGGTATATGAAATGTAAAAGTTGCTTGGGGTTCGATACCAAAAAATTAACAGGGTCGACGAAAAAAAGGCAAAAATTCGATCTAAATTAAGATGAGTTGGATGGCAACATTCACAAAGAAAGCTATTTCATGGTCTAAGGACAGGAAATGATAATTTGGCCAATTTTCCATTGCCACCAATAAGGGATGATGGACAGAAGGTGATCATTGAACAAATCACATCCCGGATGAGCAACCAGATATGTAATATATGGGCATGATGAGCCGAAACCGGAGAGGGGGCGGAGGAGGAAGAATACTCGGAAGTGCCAAAAGGGAAGGGGAAAAAGAAGAACAAGGCCCGGGGGAGGGGGGGGNGGGGGAGAGGACCCATAAAATGCAAAAATGGGCATCGATGATGGGCTGAAAAAACGGATGGGACGGACGGACAAACGGATAAACATGCGGATCCACCATGTAACGATTTATTATGGAGAAGTGGGGCAGGGATTATCCCGAAATGGGTCATTTGTTTGGATTTTTGTAAGGTTTTGAAGGCATTACATCGGTTCTTATTTCAGAAAATTTTCTGGACTTGGAAATTTTTGAGAAATTCTGACTCCTTACAAATATCCAGTAGAATTTGCTTTAAGAATCCGAATTTTTACTAACCTAACAAGTTAGTCTATTCCAAAATTCTTCAATTAGGAAAGTACAAATTTTGGATCTTTAAATTTTAGATCGAAAAATTTTGGTTTTTACCTTTATCCTAAGGAATATTCTGGCCCTCCCCCCTCCCATCTCCACACCTCATCAATGAATCATAATCATAGACCAACAAAAAGGAGGCGATGAATTGGGATGGGATGACACAATTCTGGACGGGAGCGGAAGAAGCCTCTTTTGGCCCAAAATTATTATTATTCCGTTGCCTTTTCATTTTTGGCGGGCGGTGAATTCTCGCTCGGATGCCTTTTGGAACCAAAGAATGTTCACCAATGATGGATGTTCGATGGGTTCAAATTCATTTTTGGAAACAGTGCACTTTTGGGTCGAATTTGTCAAAATTCTATGATATTTTTAGAGATGAAAATGCGAAGGCTATTACGAGAACTTAATAAACTTGAATATTTTAAATATGGTCAAAATATATACGATATTTTCGCCAATATTTTTCAGGGATTTTAAGTGACCATTATTGATCAGGGAACTTGATCATTAAATTATGAATTTTTAAGGCATTAAAGGTTTTATTCCATCAAAAGTTCGTTCTAATTTTGTGTAAATACCCTTAAGGTTAGTTTTTAATGTTTTTTGAACATCCCATGTCTATTACTGTAGAGAAATGAGTTAAAATTTTAGGCAAGTTGGAACTTCCAAAAAATTAGTAATTTGATGTTCTCCGATAGGCCGAAAATTATTTAGTTAGGGAGGTTCGGGACATGGGGAGGAGGGACAAGACCGATGGAAACCGAATTTTGTGGCCCATGTGGGCCGATTGGATTTGCATTTTCTCATCGGCGGAATGGCCAAAAAAACAATCGAACAATTTGGGAAGCCAAAGAAATGGATGAAAATTGAGTTTGGGACGGATTTTGGGGACATTTTAGGGCCAACATTCCGGTTTTTGAAATTCCCAAAGATGAAAATGGGATATTTCTCTGCCATTTGGTTAAACATTTAGGGCAATTTACACTTTAAAAAATTGCGCAACCAAACAGTCACCTAAGAGCAGTTTATATTGATGAATATCCTTGTCACAGAGTATCGCAGATATCTGTGGAAAAATAAACGTCAACTTATGTATTGAAAATAGCAAAATACATAAAAATTCGAACTTTTGGGAAAAACAAACCTATTTTTGTCTGGATTTTGCGGAAGTTGGATTAGAAAAATGTATTCCACCTTAAATTGGTAATGCCTTCTTTGGGAAGGCTATAAATGTCTTGAGAAATGTACTTTCGATAGGAGGGGGGAGAAAACTGGGTTCTAAAGCTAAAGCTTTATTTTGCTCTTAGTTTAGAAGAATTCAAAAGCTATTTAACCTATGATTCAAAACCTCGATAATAAAGCAATTTAATGGTGATTTAACCCTTTAAAGATTATAAATGAAGTTTTCTTTAAATGAAATTTCAAATTTCCCTATGCCGTCGATTCGGGAAGATGTCAAAATATCCAACTTAAGAGATCACTTTCTAAGATGATCATCCAACATAAATATGACCCGAATTTGGTCAAAAAGTGTTTTGGTTAATGGTCAAAGATCACGTTATGAACTTGGCCACATTACTCGCTTTTGGGCCTTTTGTTGCGCAAATCGGCATTAAAATCGGCATCTGGGGCTGTTGGCACAGCTGGATCCACCCACCACCTCCTCGGGATTGGCCCAATTGGATTTGCTTCTCGGCCATAAAAATCTTTTTTTCTTGGCCAAGGCATAATTGATGTGCATGACGGAATTTCCCCCGGGGCACCCGAAAATGGTCGGCTTCGGGAGAGGGAAGGCCCAATTCATCTTCTTCCTTTTTTTCTTCCATCACTGAACGAATTGGGAAAAACAGCGAAAACAAGCCCATTCATTTGCTCTGAAAAAATTGGATTTTCGAACTTTTGGGACATGATTTTTGCAATGACATCGTGAACTACGATCTGACTACAATCTGCCAGCTTTCAAACTTTGTTTATTTGCCGAGATCTTAACAAATTCGATTTTTTGATCGGATTCAAATAGGAGCTTGAGTTAGTATTCCAGAAAATCGAACCCGGAGCTCATTTCATTGGCACCTAATTCCCTAATTGATGAATTGAAAAACGGATAAAATTTGTATGGGATTTTAAATATATCATTATCAGAACTTCGAATCCGAATTTCCATTGCTGCGGAATCGAATGAAACCCATTATAAATAATTATTATAAAATAATAAAACCGTGGTATGAACGGTGTGCCGACATTTGCGGCCCCGACACTTGCGGCCCATTCGCTATAACTCGGTTCAAATGGGAGCCAGAAAAAAGTGTTTGGTGTCAAAAAATAGAGCAAAAAATTAGCTACAAAATGAACCAAAGCCCACCCAAATTGGTCCATTGTGAAAAAAGTTGTGGCCAAAATACCTTGGATTTGGCCAAAATCGTTATTTTGGCCATAACTTTTTTCACAGTTGTCCGATTTGAGCGGACTTAGGGCCAATTTTTAGCTAATTTTTTGCTCTATTTTTTGACACCAAAACCATTTCTCTTGGTTTGGTTCTAACCGAGATATAGTGATAGCCGCAAATGTCGGGGCCGCAAATGTCGTACAACCGTATGAACCTAACTGTCTTGCTTAGTGAAGAGAATTTTCTCAATAATGCATTAGAAGCATTCAAGAAGCCTTAGCTAGACTTAAAATGAATTTTTTATTTTGTGAATTAGACACTAGAAAAATGGAAATTCCGATTTTTGGACCAAATTAGCCCTGGATTAAGTAAAATGAGCACCCAAGTTGGACCTTAACACTTTTTCACAATAAGTTGCTTAACTTTTCCTTTTCCGAGTCAAGGATCAAATTTCGACCACTTTATATTTTTGGGCCACAGTCACACGGAACACAAAAAATGACACTAATGAGGACACAGGAAATGGTTGAGGCAATCGTGACAAGAAACGAATGCTTGCCAAGTCAAGACAGGAAATATTTTCTTGTCAAGAAAATCATTCGAATTGCAAGTTCAGCGACTGTTCGTTCCGACCCTCCGCGTTCTTCAGCACGCACTTGTACCTGTCATAAGAATTGGTCAAGCCATTTAAATTGGCGCCAAATCCTTTCGTGTCAAAATCCCACTTGGCCTGGTCTTCCTTCGTCGGGTTGATGATCTCCAACAGCAGTACGGTGCCGTTCGGATCCTTGTCGTCCTTCTGCTGAGTAATCTTTAGCCGATCTGAGCCCTTCAGCACTTTGTCGTCCTGAATGTGCAAATTATCAGCAATATGTCATTTTCAAGCTATACTTTATTCGCAATTATTAAATATCGAATTTTTTGGACCAAACTTAGCAAATTCAAAAAAACAGCTTTTTGGATTTGATCTTTTTTTTGTTCAGAAGAGTCATTTTTATATTAACCCAATCGGTTTTCCGATTATTAGTAACTGCCCATCTGTTTAGAGAGATTTTATAGACAATATTACTATTGGAATTTTTTAAATATTTGTTCGAAAGGTTAAGAAATCGAACATATTGTAAACTACAAAGAGCAATAAAAATATGGAGTAAAAAGAGGTACTATTTCTTCACACAAGCCAAAACATAATTTTATAGAATTAAATTTAGAAATTAAACAATTTCACCCTTTAGAATCTTCAATTTTCAGTGTTTTTTTTCTTTTTTCGGAATTTCAATATTTTTGTCCACCTCTCTTCCATACCTTGTACCACTCCGCCTTCATCTCGATGTGTGACTTTGCCCTCACTTTGATCTAAAGTGTAGTTGTTGATATTCAGTGTAGCGTTAGGCCAAAGTTCAATTCAAAAAAGAATATGATTTTCCATTTTTTGGCCGAATTTGGATTCATCGCTCCATGTCCTCCCTCCCACCCCTACCTGGATCACTTTTCCGTCGTCCTTTTGCACAATTTTGGGCTTTTCATAGAACTCAGGCGCATCTGAAGTGAAAATTTTTCAGATTTTAAACTTTTCTCAGCTATTCTAACTTCCTGATTTGACGGTGAACGTGGCATAGTTCTCCTTTCCATCGGAGCCGAAGAAAACCGCCTTGTAAGTGCCTTGCAGGGCCTTGTCGTAGTTCTGATCAATCGAGAAGGGAATTCCTTTTGCATCACTAACGTTTAATTCCCTAGATTGCTTATCCAATTTCATTCATCTCCGATTTCAATAACCAAAATTCGTTTTCCATCAACTAAGAAATGCGGTGACTGACCCGGTACTTTGTATTTAATGCGTTTTGGTGATTCTTCAGATCAGCGTGTTTATTAAATAAGTATATCCTGACATTTTTCTTCCATTCGATCTTTTATCAAAATTGTTTGATTTATTTGCTCGGCTCCGATCACCTTGATCTCGCATACCAGCAGCTTCCGGCCGCCCTCCTGCTCCTGGGTGCTCATTCGGTATGCGCCGGTTCCCGACGCTATCTCCTTCTCCTCCAAATACCATTTGGTCTTTGGCGCATCCGCACCCACCACCGCCACCTCCAGGAACACCGAGTTGGACTGCTCGTCGTGGCGGATCTTCGGCTGTCCGTAGATGCTGGGCGGCGCCATTTTGGGACAATTCGGAGGAATGAAACTTTGGGACAATTTTGGATTGTATTTTTGGGAAAGACAAATTGAACAAAAATTTAGGTATTGGAATATATATAATTTGATTAATATATTCAATGAAAAAAAAATGAAAAATCAAAAATAATGAGAATTTTGTAATCCTGGTAAAAAAATTACTCGTATCAAATGGACCGAATAGTTCATCAATCACCCTCAAAATATATGGAATGAACTGTTTGATTTTAGACATAATTGAAATTACGGATATTAAGAATAGAATTTTCGAAAGGAACTTACGAAGGACAAAACGAAGCAAAAAATACGAATTTGAAGATTGGGTATGGGCCTATTTTCTGCTTGAGGTCCGATCATCCACTTTATCTCTAACCGAATTGCTAACTCTCTCAGTTCCCCATTCATGTCAAAAAGATCAATTCCTCTTTTTCTCTCTCTTGTCTCTACAAACATTGATCATCTTTTACTCTTTACAAGCTTTCTCGATCACTTAGGCACCTTTGAGGGTTTCTGATCAGCTTCTGCCTTTCTCTGCAGTTTCCATCATTCTCTCGCTCTTTTTCTCTGCATGTCTCTATTCTATATAAACCCTATCTCTGATCACTTTTCCTGCTCCGATCACCTTCCCCATGGTCCCATCATTCTCTCCTTTCAATCGGTGTGTGGGCGTTGGGGGCAGCTGCTTTTTACCCATTGGATCAAGCATCTCTCCTCATTCTAGCCATGGCACCGTTCGACAGCCAACTTATTATGCTTCGAGAATGACAAATGACAACAACAAAATCCCAAAAAATTGGTTGAGGCCCTCGGATAGGAAGAAATTAGACCCTCTGCTAATGGAGAGTTTTTTTGAGAAAAAAACGAATATTTTATCAAATCAAGCATTTTAAAAAAAGAAATTAGCATGAAGGTGGTTTAAATCTTGAATCAAAAATAAGCAATATAAAATGGGAAAGACATTTAAATGGGGAATGGGATAGGAAATGAATGACCCGTTCTGATCCAAATCAAAATCGTACCATCGAACATTGACTTAATTCCCGAAAAAAATTGCTTCATGCATCGAGCATTGAATCTGAATAATAACTTTTCCTCTTTCTAACATTAAAAGTTCGATATCTAATCTTTTATAGGTCGAACTCATACATCGTTCTAACAAGGTTCCTATAATTCTTGCAGATTATCAATCACAAAATACAACAAAAGTTCAAAATTTCTCTGTCCCTTATGCTAATCGTTATGGAATCTCTCCAACTCTCTTCTGTCTCTCTCTTCTCTCCCTCTTCTTTCTTCTGGCCACCCAATTAATTTAATTGTTGATCAGGGTCGACTTCGATACACCTCGGTTTTGTGATCTCTCCCGCCAATTGTTCTCCCTCCTCACTAGGTCCCAATTTTCTTCGATTGGATTCATTCTTGCCTCGCAAAAAGTATCTTTGAAGAAGGATTGGACCAATCTTTGTAATTCTTCTCCCCAGCAGCAGAAGGGTTGAGGATCCGGCGTGCCGTACCCCGAAGCTAATCTCTAAAGCCAATGATAGTAAGAAAAATTCTGCAAATTTTAAAAATGAAATTTCCGCCTAAACACGTGGTTCATACAGTCACCCATTTTTAGCTAAAAAAATTAAATGAAAATTTTTTGTCCGGAGGAGTGCGGGTGCAATCTGCTCCTGCTCATCATCATTGTGGTCGCTTCCGCCTTCCTGGCCCCGCTAATGTGGTTGATTGGGTTCCTCGCTGTTTACCGTTATAAGGTTTTTTGATTGAAATTTCCACTCGTATGATTGGAATTTTTAAATTTCAGCCGCATTGGATTTTCGGCAACAGGGAAGGCGTAAGGAAAGAAGGCGAGGGAGTCGTGTCTTAATTGGTCCGAAATGTGCTGCTGATCACCTTTTTTTAATAATTGATCTTATTTCCTTCTGATTTGCTTTTTGGTGGGTTCATATAGTTATGCCAACTGTCTGCACACCTTGCCGACGTATGGTCGAAATGCTCGATTTGTTGATCTTTGGCCAAAAATCGCTTTTGCCCTTTTGGCCGATAAGTACGATTTTGACTTTTTCGGGATTCCGTTATTCTCCCCCCTGCTACACCACACTTGTCGCGAACTCTTCCGCATCTTTTCGCGTCACCAATTTGCCTCCCGCTCCGTTGCGTCCCTTCCACTGCGTTCCTTCCGCGTCCCTCAGACTTTCGCGCGTCAACGTCGCGCTGTCCATTTGTTGCGTTCCGTTGTGTTGCGGGGCGACCAGGTCGAAGGTGGCTCGTGCCGCGGAGGAGGCGTTGCTGCTGGCCGCGCTTGCCACTCGACTATCGCCGCCCAAAGTCACCTGAAGTGCTATTGCTAAATGGATTTTGGTTGGAATCAAAATTAAGGCCAAGATTCAGTTCCAATTAAATTTTAGAATATTTTTGATAAAAGAAAATATTTTGTAAAATTGCTCAAAAGTCGCAACCGAACTGATCTTCCATCCTTAATCTTCAATTATCTTTAATCCTTACGGATCCACTTGGCGTTGTGCCGTTGATGCTTCCTCCCTCCCCCGTTGTTCCATTTTGTGTGCCGTCCGGTTGCCAAATGCCTCCGGCAAAGGTGCTTGGTCCCAGCGATGGCCTTTGCCTTTGGATGATCGGAACAACAACTGCCGGCTTTGGCTGATCAGAGATCCCGTTAAGCAGGATTGGCTAAATCGAAATCGAATTACGGCAAAAAAAAATGCTGAACGGAAACCCCCTGCTCTGGCTTACTTCTTATCTATAGTATGTTCGTTTTGTCAGAATCCTTTTCTACAACTATCTTTACATAATAGTTCTTCACTTTATGGACTTTCTAAATTGTTAAATTATAGCTTTTTAACTGATTTTTACATTTTGCTGTTGCTGTTGAGGTGGTGGTTGTCCGCCGTTCTGTTGCGGTTGTTGTGCCGCACCGGGCACCATCTCCGTCCCCGCCCCCGTTCTCCTCGTCGTTCCGTTGTACTGTCCGTATATCTGTCCGTTCTGTTGCTGTTGTTGCACTTCCGTCGCCTTTACCAGTGACGCGGACCGATTGGAGCGCATCAATTGGGGCGATGGGGCGGCAAAGCCGGAACCCACGGAAGACTTGGAGCAGCGCCGATGGATGGTCGCGTAGCTCTCCGGTGCCTATGAAAATATTCGAAATAAACATAAAAAGTTACCAAGATACAATCATGGTAAAATCACATGTGGAGCTTATTCCATAGCCTATTTTTGCCATAGGTATAAAGAAGTTGCCAGTACATATTACTATAGCGTCCTATTATCCTTATCATGACTTATCGTGTCATTTTTCTGTACCATCTTTCAATTTTATCACCCATACCAGTATTATTGTACTTATTTTATCGCTCTTACCATGGATATTTGGTTTCCACCCACCGCAGGGTTCCGCCCGCTCTCATAGCTTCGTGTTAGTGTGCCCAGGGAATAATTTGTTGTCGCCGATATCGGCGGATGTGCTGTGTCTTGGTAAGTTTGTTGTTGTGGAACATGGATTAACTGTTGTTGATGTTCCCGCATGAAAGAGGTATAATCGTTGGAGGTGGCGGTGGACCGGGAAGGCCTTTGGGACCTCTGAAAGATAATCTGATGAGTTGGCTAAAACATCATTAAGTGTTGGCCAAACCGACTAAATAAGCCCCTTGCTAAATGGAATCAGATGATAGATAGCACCATGATCTTTTTAAGATATCTAACTTGGATATATAATGGATTGGTCTTTGATCCCTTAAGTATTCAACCTGAAGAGTGCCAAAGGCATTGGTCGCCTGTGGCCCGCTGGAAATCTGAGGCGGCATCACCGGCGGTAACGATGCCATTCGTTGATAAGGCGGAGCCGCGAGCGGAACCGTCGATGGCGATGATGATCTTTGATCATTAACAGCCTGTAGATCGTGCTGGTACTGCTCTAACATCTGTTGGTGTTGTTGCTGACGCCTCAAATAGCCCAAATCCGGGGTGCGGAACCCAAAATCGACTGGTCCTTGGTCAGCCAGAATTCGTTGAGCATTGCCGGAGGGCATGATCAGACGACGCTGGGGCGATTGGGTGGCCGGAACGGAACCGGCACCGATGCCGGAAGGCATCATAGTGGAGCGCAACCATGCCGAAGGGATGTCCTCCGTCGGCAAACAGCTCTTCAACACCTGCCGCATGATGGCTGGCTTGACCACGGGATCATCCGTGATGAATAGCTAAAATGATTAATCCCATTAAAAATAAGGATACGATTAAAGGTATCTAATTACTAATCATAAGCATTGATTGAGCCTAAAATAGACCGGGATTACATAGTTAAGTATGTAGATTAAAAAGTTAGATTCCAGAAGTTAGCTCTTTAATTATGCAATCCCATTCAAAAGAACAACAATGCTAAAATATCCAGCAATTCTATAAATTGTAAAAAGTTTTAAAATTCACATCGGCCCCGTGGACCAGCATCAGTGCGTTCTTCAGCTCGCCCGGCCCTCGCCCATCCAGCGCGTGCCCTTCCGCGGTTTTGTGCGCGTCCTGCAGCGCAATCAGTTCGTGCAGGTCGAAATGGACGCGGAACTGCCATTGGCACTTGACGGTGTGCAGGAGCCAGAGCAGGATCCAGCAGAACAGATAGGCCAGATCGGCAACCAGACACCACAGCAGCAGGGGACGCTCCTCTTTCTGTACAAGGAAGGAAGGTAATGTAGGGTATGCCGATTAGTTGATGGGAAGGGTACTTTAGACTGAATTTTTGAAATTCCTTGGGTGGCTTGATTTTCGATTTTTATAATCATGATTCAATGGTTCCGGATTCAGATCCTTGTATAATGGGCGTTTTGCCAAAATTCCACTTGATGGACCTGGTAAATCAGTCCGATGGCATAGAAAGCCGGTGCCTTAACTAAGGCGATCACCAGCAATAGGGCGATGGCGATCACATGTGGTGCATAGCCGTCACAGATCACGTCCCGTTCAATTCGTTCGTCCTTGAGTATTTTGAAGCAAATTAAGGGTTTCCGGATCTACATATACATAGAAATGGTTGAAAAGATTCTTCTTGGAAAATGGGGATTTTGGACCATTTCAAAATTCGGGGATTTTCGCTTAAAATTTAAGTAAAATTTTCTCATTTATTAAATTGGAGTTATATTTTAGATCTATGGGTTTATGGGCTGATCATGTAATTTAATTTTAATTGATGCCCTTAAATAAGATTCTGTTGGAAATTTTCGGGCCTAATTACGTATCTATGTATTTTCCGCCAAATCCTTACCCTCGGTCCTCCTCCCCTCAAGGAACATCCGCCTCCTGCGGAAGTTGGCGGAATTATGGAAGAGCGGCGCTGGCAGCGTAAACGCTGTTGCGCGGCCGCAAATTTGCCTAAAATCAAAAATTCCAGAAATAAATTTTTTGATTTTTACCGTATCCAAATGAATACAAGGCAACCGGAGCGAGTTGGATCAGCACCACGGTGAGCCAAAAGGAGACGACGATGGCCAGAGGGTGGAACAGGGGAAGCGAGCGGAGGGCCCACAGGTGTTGGCCTAAGATTTTTAAAGATTATCCTTTATTAAAATGAAAATTTATGGGTTTTTTGTAAATTTTACCCATTCCGACGGGTCTTCCTCCGTAGAAATTGGTTTCCTGGATGCGGAAGAGCACGGAGAAGCCCAAGTAGGTCCAGACCAAGTTCAGTGAGTGAATGGCCAAGAAGGCGGAGAAGCACAGGGAGAAGAACTTGGAGGCACGCCAGAACACGGAGGGATACACGGAGGAGAAGGCAATCTTGGCGGGGGAGAAGTTGGACAAGAAAAGGCAAAGGCAAGGCAAAAAATGGCAAAAAAGAGAAAAAGGACCAAACACCAAATTAGTCCACAGTTGCCAGCAAAAAGGACTAATTTATAGGTATTGGCGAAAGACCAAAAATATAACTATAAAAAGAAAACAATGGCCAAAAAATGGTCAGAAAGGATCGGATTGGTCCAAATAAAGAAAGAAGCCGTATTAATCCAAAGTGGCCAAAAGGTCTTACTTAGAAAAAATTGTTCTAAACTTCAATAATCAGAAGGACTCAAAATTGGTCGAAATGACCAAGAAAAAGCCTGAATGTCCCAATATTAACTAAATAATTCATATTGTTTCTCAAGGTAAATTTGTTGTTCCTATATTATATAAAATGTCACAACTTACCAATGCGATGAGTAGATTCACAAACTCCAGCGGAATCCCGAACAGCCGTGTGTGCATCAAGACTGAAAGAAATAGCTTATTAAATAAACTTTAAAACATTATTTCTACACTTTTTAGTAGTGGTGATTGGAATTTTAGAACTGGTGGAATAAAAAGGACGTTAGCAGATAATGAAAAAACTCAAAATGTTCGATTTTAGCTTATGATAAGAAAAATCAAGTCAATTATTAAAATTTAAATTTCTCCGACTTGGCAAAACGTTGGGCGCCACCGGAGACGCGGCCAACTCGTCGGTGCTGATGCGGAAGGATTGTAGCCGAGTTTCACCCATTGGCAGGTTGGTGGCCAACTGTCGGGCCCGTTGGAACAACCAGTCCAGCTCCGTGTTCAGAAAGTCGCCTGGAGGGTTAGAATATTTTCCAAAAAACCCAAAATCAAGTCATGGCTTGATTGATCAATTCTAGGATCAATCAGGGACCAGGCCTTGTTATTGCTAGATTATATAGGATCAGTCTTATTCCCCTATTTTCAGCTGCTTCTATCCCTTTAAGCTTAAAGATCTGACCCACCGGAGTTGATGAAGCCCCACCGGTAGAGTTGGGCCAGGATGGTCTGTTGGGCGAACAGCTGGATCAGGGCCAAAAGGATGTGCAGGGACTGGGCCATCGGTGGACAGTGCAACCACACGGAACGCAGACAGTGGCAAAGTCGGTAGGCTAATAAGAGGAATTTGACAAATTCATGGGAAGAAGAGTTTTGATGAAATTAAGACTTGATAGACTTTAAGTCTATTAAGTTTGCTATGATTCGAAAAGGATGTGGAACATGAAGTCTAACACAAAAAAAAGTTCTAATTGCACTTGCCTACATGTAAATTATAGAATAAACTCAATGCCAGATTTAGGAGAGTCCGAAAATCATTCTCCTTATTCCAATTCCTTATCAACAAACAAGGTCTAACTTCTAACTTCTCAAGTTTCTTTCAGTCCCTTTACCGTTGGAATTCCTCAATCGGACAGCGGTCTGGCCCATGCCTCCTTTGACCAGCTCGATGGTCCGTTTCGGCCGTGCCCCCAGGCGCTCGTTATCACTGGCCAAATTACCCTATTGATGAAAATTCAAAAAATCTTTTTGGCACCAAAAAATTCATTTTTCAGCATGACCCCTACATACCGATTTCAGCAGGCCAAAGGCCAGGAACAGAGCCAACAAAGGTATGCAAGAGCCGAGTAGGGCGATGTAAACTGTGAGCCAAACCCGGGGGTATCCCCCGGTTGGCCACTGCATTTCCATGTAAAGTCGGTACCGTTCGAAGCCCAGGTAGATTAGCCAGGATTGGAGAAAGGTAGAACCCAGAGTGTACCATAGCTGAAAGTAAAAATAAAGAATGCTTATCCTGGCACTTTGGGTAAAAAATGTGGAGAAGGGTCAGTGAAGAACTAAGAAAGTAAAGTAAAGTACATCGAGTACAGTAAAGTTCACTTTGGTCCGAAAATGCATAAAAGTTACCCCCGTATTTTTGGACCGGAAATGGAATTTGACGGTAAGAGACCCGCCGTCGAGTTAAAAAAGATTCGGAAGAGTAAGCGGTATGAGTACTCTTCCTGCTACATGCCCAGTTTTCCAAAATAAAATACTTTTACGGAAACAATTTCAAGGATTTTCACCTCGAATGATACCAAAATAACTGGGGTTGAAAAAGAAAATCCAGAGAATAATGGGGGGGTTTTGGGCGAAAACTTTAGGCCAAAATTCGGGAATGGCTGAGTAAGTTCAAATCCATTACTAAGATATAAATGTCATTGCCAAAAAAACTTATCGACATGAGTAAATAGATCAAGTACAACCCAATAGAGTAAAGAGCTAAAGGACCAAAAAAGGTACAAAATTCCAGCAAAGTGGTGATTAACCATTCGAAAAGTTGCGACCCCCAAAGTTGACTCACCGAGAGCAGTGAATTTGGCCGAACACGGAATATGCAGGTCGGCATCGCCACTGTTTATTGAATATAGAGCACTGAAAACGGGGATCAGTTTTTGTCAATTTTGTGGACTGGTTTTCATAAGCATCAAAAGATCGTAGTGTGGTGAAAGATAATTGAAATGGACCAAAAAGCACTTTTGAAGAGTGAAACCCATTGAGAAACCGGAAAAATTGTTGAAAAACAAAGGGATGAATGGAACAAAACAGCAGGTATTGTTTCTTTTTTCGAAGACCAAAATGGTCAGTCTCGAGAGAATCGAGAGCGAACGAAAGCGAAAATAAAAAAGAAAATGAAGCGCGAAAGATCTAATATGAGAAATGGGGAGAGAGGGGGAGAGAGAGAGAGAGAGAGAGAGAAAAGGATCAACGATCAACAGGAAAAAGAGAGATAAACACATCATAGTGAGAGAGAGAGAGAGAGATAAAGCGCAGAATGATCAATTTGACAGAGACAAGGACATGGTGTGCTGGGGAAAAGGGATAAGGCGCAAATTGTACGGAAGAGGGGAGAAAGGACAAAAAGCGAAGAGAGAGATAAAGCGCAGATGGGCCAAGGAATTGTGTGGCCAAGTGGACGCTTTCCCCCCCCCCCCTCCCCTGAACAAATAGCGGCTAATTCGCCCATCCTTTACTCTTGGGGGGAAAGAGAGAGGAAATTCATTATGTAGGGGGAGAGAGAGAGAAATAGGAGGAGAGAGAGAGAGAGAAGCGAATTAATTAATGGCCAGAGGGGACGGATGAGCAATAGCCAGAGAAATGTGACCCAATGCATAGTTTTTTTTAATAAATGTGGAGGGGGAGGGGGAGATACATACAGATTCAAATCAGCAAGGACTTCATGGTTATTTTCGACAATAGAGATAATTGACAAAAATCAAAAGGAAGGGTCAATTTTCATAGACAATTATTAGGAATTGTTGGCTCAATTTTATTTTTTAGTATTTTAAGCTAATTCGCGCCTTTATTAGAATTCAAATTATTTTCCCCCAAGGCTTGGCTTGGCTTCGCTTGGCCATGATCCCCGAAATTTTGCTGGTTTTGGAGGGATTTGATGATGAATGGGCCCAAATCCATCTTTGTTGTTGTTGGGGCCAATGGGTCGGGGCTGTCCCCCGCCAATGTGAAAAGCCTCAAGGTCTTTGGACTTTGGGAAGTGACAAGTCTCTGGAGGGGCGAAAACGGGGTCGCAGACACAAATGATCGAGATCGAAGACGGCGGAGATCTAATCGGATGATCGGGATCAGGGGCAGTAAAATGGGGGAATTCGAAGCCAATTAGCGGCCCCTCGGGAAGGCAATTTGCCGGGTGTCATTTATGGGTTTTCCTGTTTTATGATCTTTGGCAACTTAAGAAATTGATCGATCTTCCGAACCCAATAATTGGAGAACCCGTTGGAAAGGCATAATTTTTCGAGAATATCCAATAGATCCAAAAAAAGAATGGCTTGGCGAGAATTCCCCGAACATGGATCAAACCCTCAGGATTGGATTCCGAAAATCCATGTTGAATCCTGGGAGGAAAATAAGCAAATTTTCCATTTAGGTATATGGGTTTGGCATTTTTGGATTGAAAAATTCTTTGAATGGATAGAATTTTTCACCAAAGTCCCATGTGGAGGATGGATGGCTTGGCATTTTGGTTTGGACAACAAATTTGTCCAACTGAGCAGAGTTGGATTTCGCTATCGATGGGGCAACAGAAGGACCCCCGAGACAACAGTGTTTGCCAAGGGGGGAGAGAGATGATTTTGACCCATTTTTCCTTTCCCTTCGGCGCCATTTTTTATTGTTTTTTCGCCCCTATGGGAGGCTTGGGTGGATTTTGAGGCTAATGTTCCGCACCATTAGCCCATTTTAATGAGGAGGCAAGCCCGAGGGTATAGCTGGTGATAACGGGAAGAGATTATCTGAATTTAGAGACCGACGAGAGGCTTACAAGGATAAACTCCCGCAAATGCCTTAGAAAATGGATTTCAAAATAATCAAAGGAGCCATTAATCTGTTTTTAGAATTTTAAAATTGAGGATCGGTTAATTTACCGAACTAAGGCCAACTTTTCGAGTGAAATAGCGCGACTGCATCTAGCTTGGTGCCCTATTGAACTCAATCAGTATTCTCGCTATCGGTCTTATTCTCTTCGAAATGGGAGATTACTTATAAAATCGTAATTAGCCTCACTTATCGTGTTTGGAATCAAGAGTTAGGAACCCAATTTTTCGATATAGTTAATACCTCAAGGTTGGATTGATTCACAGCATACCCGTAAATCCCCAAAAAATCTCAAGGGTTAGGGGGGACATCCGAATGGATTTCCTACAAAATGGGCCTTCTTTCCTTTCCTTTTCTCTGTACAAATTTGTCTGTCCCGTGGTCTTTGGCGGTTGTTTTGGCTTGGTTCCCCTCCGTGCTGGCCATTTTTGTCCCTCTTTCTCGCAGCTGTGAAAATTTTGTCCCCAAAAAATGGAATTTGGACCCAAATGGAAATGGACACAGAGAAGGGATCCGTAAGAAATAGTGAGAGTGGCCATAAATATTGGTGGCCAAGATTGTCAAGGTTCTCAGGTGATTTGGAATAAGCTCTTGGGGGCCCAAACCAAGTGGATTTAGTATATTTGTATTGGTATAAAACTTTTTGAAAATTGACAAGAATTCGTAAGGTTTTGAATCAGTTATATTTCTAGGCCATAAATGGCCAATCAACACAATAAGGAGGGCGTAGGGAGAGGAGGAATCAGACTGGGATTCATGAGGGGGGGTCTCGAGACCAGCTCAATTTTTAGATTTTTCCAGAACTTTTGTGATTTGAAAATTCTTAAATAATTTTCGTTGAAGTCGGTCCTTTGTTTTTTTGATATTTATTCTCATGATCGCAATCAATAAATTTGATCAATTTGGTCAATTTCGGCATTTTTGGCCATTCAGGGAATTTCTGGTTTTTCATGAACCCAATCCATGGATCTGAAGAATTTTAGAAATTTTTCAATGTTTTGGGTGCGAAATTCCCATCCTAGCTTTATTATGTGTGATGCCCGAGTCGGCCAAAACACTGAGGCTATTCATTACGGAGGAGAAGCAGCAAAGAAGGCGCAGTACAAAGCCCCCGGGTTCCGTGGACTTCCCACCACCAGCACCAGAGCAGTGGAGCAAATTTCCATAATTACGCCGGAGGGGGGGGCATGAGAAGCGAGAAAGGCCCTTGGGGGACGGGTTAGAGACGCAGAGGAATGTGTGCCTGAGGGCATAACCGCCGGCACTTTTGCTGTCTGTCCAGTGCACTCTCGCCACTCACTAACCCTTATCGGATTTCTTGCGTGACTCTTCCTTTTCGCCGCGATACACATTTGGCCAGGAAAGGTCCCTGAGGGTGTGTTTTGAAGTATTTTTAAGGGGAAAGGGGGTGGAGGATGGACCCTGTGGCCAAAAACTGCAAGATAAATACTCCAAAGGTGGAGAAGGAAACTGATACACCCAATAGGGGAAGGAGGAGTGGATTCCCAGGATGGCGATGGCATCCCCCAATACACAAAACAAATCTCGCATTTAGCCCACGGAGTTTTTGGTGAAATTTTCACAAATTTGGATTTTCCTTATCGTCCAGCATATGGCACCCAAATACCCATTCTTCACCTAACAATGGATGAATTTTCATCATCTAAAAATCCCAATTTAGAGGAGCAATGTGGGATTTTGGTGGGTTATTTTGGAACAATAGGGTATCATAGGGAATACTCATCAGTGGTACTTGGGTTCAGATTATGAGGAGGTCCATTCATTATGAATGTGGGAAAGGACGCGATGGGCAAAATATAAACAATTTTGGGCCAATTTCGAATATTCGATAAGCATGGCCAAAATGGGTGATCGAAAATCGGGGAAATAATTTATAAAAAAGGATAGAGAATTATTCTTAAAAATTGGGATTATAGGAACACTAGTGGGTGGGGAAATATCAATTGTGTTCATTGTCAGATGCATTGTTTCACAGAGAAAGAAAGGGCGGTTATGGGTTATGAATGAGAGATCAGGGGTGTGCATGGATACGATTTTTCAAATCCGTGTCCGGATATATCCGTGGGGTTCATATCCGTATCCGTTTGTATCCGCGTCAATTTTTGGCCATATCCGTCCGCGGATATCCGCGGATATATCCGCTTTTTTAGAATATTAGGAAATCAATAAAAAATTTTCGCAAAATTGTAAGACATAAAAAAAGTACAAACATTTTTGAATTTATCTCAAAATTGCTAAAGAAGCTCTGATCCCAAGAATGATTGATCATTTGCAGGGAATGAAAAAAAATGCACAAAAATTTATATAAATATGTGCATAAAATATGCGTGAAAAGGGCCAAAATATGCTCAAAATTTCCAAAATATGCACAAAATATACACAATTTTTTTGTGAAATATGCGCCATAGTTATGCAAGGGAGTGGTCAGCCAAGGACCCATACGATATACGATTGACCCCCCCCCCTAGGGGGGGGGAGTCAGAGGCCATTTTCGATAAGATCGACTTTTAAGAAAAAATCATAAAAATTTCTATTTTTTTCTATGTATTTGTAATCCATTTTTTGCATTTTTTTTTTAATTGAGCATTTTTTTGCTTATTATCAAAAAATTTTGCTCTATTGGAGGAGGGGGGGGGATACCGGCGGTCCCGATAGGGTACGCCGGAGAAAATTTTGAAATTTTGGACCGATTTCTTAAGAAATTTCGTCAATTTTTGGTCAGCTCTATGAAGAATTTTTTTATATATTTACGGGGGGTGACTGCGGCCCCGATAGGAGCCGTGAGAAAAATTTTTTGAACTTCTGGAAACAGAAATTTGGAAAAATTCTGCCAAATTTTGAAAAATGACATGTCGTTTACTTAAGAATTTTGATATTTTTCTTTAAAAAATTTAAATTTCTAAGAAAAATTCTTCATATATTTCGTTAAAATTTTCTAAAAATTTAAAATCTCGATAAAAATGCCATTCTTAGGGGTGCATTTTTCTTTGACGGATATGGCGGATATCCGCGGATGTGAAGCTCATATCCGTTATCCGTCCGTATCCGTCTGATTTTTAAAATTCCATATCCGTATCCGTCCGTGTCCGCGGATATCCGCGGATAACCGCGGATTATCCGTATCCGTGCACACCCCTGTGAGAGATATCACTCACAAGGGAACATCCCGATCTGTCATCACTCAGATCTTAATTTAACCCATCCTACTTGTAGAGCATCCTCACATTGCATCGTATATTTTTGGCTTTTTCTCCCCGCTCAGGTAGTGAGGGGTCGAAAAATCGGTTTTAAAACTGATCGGTCGTTAATCCACGCGGATCATTCGCCCTTTGGGATGACGTCGATTGTACCATGCATAAACACGTTAATGTGAATCATAAAAATGTTTGACAATTATGATATAATGATGTATATAAATAGAAAATAGCCATGGTAATTAATATTATTTTACATTGAAGGATGGATGTCATCCAATGGACGGATCATCCGCGTGGATGAGCGACCGTTCGATGAAAATTGAAACCGATTTTTCAACCCCTCACTACCTGCTGAGCGTGAGCGGGGAGAAAAAGCCAAAAATATACGATGCAATGTTGCAATGTGAGGATGTTCTACAAGATAGACTGGGTTAAATTAAGATCTGAATGGTGACAGCTCGGGATGTTCCCTTGTCAGATACTAATGAATGTCCAAAATTGATTGTCCAAGGACCTAAAATATTAATGATAATGATTAAAAAGCCCACAATATAATGGCTAGATATATATTTATATTTACTTTATTTGTTATTATTACTTTTATTTGTTATTTATTCTTCAACCAAAAGGCACACCACATGGTACACTAATTGATTGGTGAGAAAAACAAAAACAATTATGGTCACATGCTAAAATTCAAAACTAAAGCTCAAAAATAGCACCGATTCCCATAATGCTTGAGATCAAAATTAAACTTAAAAAAAACTGATGCCTATGTTTTAACTCCAACTCCTCGGAAATTTTGAAAATTTGATCCCAGGGAAAAATCCAATTTATTTGGCGGTGAAGATGAAGGAATTGGTTTGTGACAAAAGATGACGGACGGCGGATGAATCAAGTGGGAAGGTCATTCAGCAGCAGCAGAGGTGAATGAGGTTGACGGAGGAAAAAAAATTTTTTGAGGGACGAATATTGACATTTGGGATTTATAGAGAAGCGAAAGGTGCAAAGAAAGGTTGGGTGATCGGTGCCAAAAAAACTCATTTGAAAATTACACAAGAAATCGAAAGGCTAAAAAATGATCTTATTTGGACTAGTACGTTAAAAAAACGCCAAATGGCCAATTAAACTTTAAACTTTTTTTCTAAGCATGTTAAGCCAAAACTATTGAAGGAAAAAATATTCCCTGAAAATTTTTGAAAAATTTCAAAAAAAATTAAGGTATATTTTGAACAACTGAAAGGGCCAAAAGGAAAGCATAAAATACCTTTAGACTTTTTGCCTAACAAGCTTAAAAACAAGTCTTGTGTTTGATTGGCCTTTTTGACGATCATAAAACACCTTATGTATATGGCCACAAAGAATCTTGTCGTTCTGATATGGCTCAGGATTAGGTCATTTTCAATGGCCATATAGACCATTTTATGGCCATAGAAGAAGCGGAAGAGGACACACAAAATGGTCGACTGGATGGTCACTCTCTCTCGCACCACCAAAAGTACCCTAAATCCTCCCCATAATCCCTCCGCTTCCATTTATGGGTCTGTCACACAATTTGCTTTTCCCCGGGGGCCAAAATGTTTTGGTTAAATGAAAGTGAAAATTGGCCAAAAGATGGGCCCAATCGCCGCTAATGCACTTCGCATTGATGAGAGAGTAAAGTAACATTTTGGCACATTCGGCCAAATTAGTGGGTTAGGACGGAAGCAAGGCCGGGAAAAGTCCATCAAAAATTTCGAGATTCCCGGATACGATGGCTTTACGGAAATTCGAAGGTCCTAAAAACAACTTGACTGGCAAATTTTGAAGTTTTTAATCCATTTTTTGTATCCATTTTTCATCCCCTAATCCTTAGCCTATTTTGATTTTTTGCGTGATTCTGATCACTCGTCAATATTATAATCCGAGGAATTTCCTCGATGTCCCGATGAATAATAAAAAATTTTATTATGGATTTTTAAACAAATTATTATTCATCCCCAGAAATATGATCAGTGTCCCCCGCCGATCATAAAGGACGAATGACGCCATTTGTCAGCTGCTTAGACAAACTCCAATCGATCGGGGCAGGCATTCTTCCAAGTCCCGATCAGTTGCAACAAACATGCAAAGAATCAATCATGAAAGTCCTTTAAGCTGCAGCTTCATTGGCATCACAAATATGAATTTGCCATTGTACCCATTTCTAATTCTTTAAAAGCAATTATGATTATCCAAATTTAGTTTTTCTTGACTAATTCTGACACCTTCTATGGTCATATGTTTTCTTGATACAATTGTTCCCTATTTGTTCAAATTTCTCCAGTTTCCATTTTTAATCATCCAATAATCACCTTAATTTTGGCCAATTTTGAATTAATTTTGGCCAAATGCTATTGCCATAGTTGATCATTTACTTGTTCAATCTTTTTTGCTAATTTGTAAGTTCTTATTCACTTTTGGGCCAATTCTACATTTCTCTTTGTCAAAATTTTTCCATTTTTAGTCCAATTCTGGCCTTTTAAGTCAATTATTATTCTTTCTTTTTGTGAAATTGATCCCTTTCTTTTTGGCCAATTCTGATCAGCCTCTATCCGATCATTGCCCCTTCCTAATAAATTTTATCCCTTGGCCATCTGGCCATTTTCCTATTTTCTTTACCATCGTGGCTTTTCCCCATCGTTATCGGTCGTAATTCGCTGGGTAATTGCCCATTCGTCGTCTTCGGCGGATCCATTCCTCCCCCCTCCCCCTCCCCTTCCGCATTCCTCCTCCTTCTCCCCTCGGGGGTTTCTTGTTCCCTTTCCTGTTGCCTCTGGGCATTTCTTTCTTTCTTTCTTCTTTTCCTTTTCACCCCTCACCTCTGCTCTCTCACTCCATTGCCGGGACTTACCTCCGCTGTTTTTGGCATTCCATGCCCCTTTGGCCCCAAACTCCCCATTCATTCTTTGCTGGCCAAATCCCCTCGGGGGCCTCAGGGCCTCAAACTCTCTGCTATATAGCTTGCCCCGGTGGGGCATTGCCACTACATATACCGCTCACATCTATCGAATATACGGCGCGAGAGTGATAGAGGGCACCATTATTTAGGAGGAGGGGGAAATAGGGGCGAAACAAGACGAATGAGTCTGGGAAAATTGAGTCTCTAGCATAGATACCCAGCCTCCTCCCCCTTCCTCCAAAAAAATAATGCAGTACTGTCTCCGATTACATCAAGATCGATAACCAACTAAACCAATTTGGCCAAATCAAGAACCAAGAAAGTCTATTGACTGGCATCAGGTCTTAACCCTACTATAATAGATAAATTAAGTTTGGTCTGTATTCCTGAGAATTCATAGTTTTGATTGGGATCCAGACGCCATAATAGAGGACTCATCCTCTGCCCTTGGTGGTTTTCTCTAGCAACATCGACCAAAACCAGGCCGCATCGATTCAGCGTCTTTTCTGAGAGGGGGTGAGACGCTAAGTAAGCGCTTGGCCCATCCCTCCGGCGGGGCATAGAGTTTCGCGTAACCATTCCTTTCTAGGCAAACCGCCTCCGGGGAGAGGTCGGATGTCCATCTATAGTCTCTCCTCCTCGCCCTCCCACATCCATTTGTGCCTTAGGGGGAGCAGAGCTTTGTCGATGGCACAATTTGGAACGACGACAACGATGAGAAATGAGGAGGACGAAGATGTCCCCCAAAGGCACAAAGCATTGGCCAATCTTGTTCCTAGAAGAAGAAAAAGGCTAAGACCCGCCGGGGGATGAAGGCCAAAACAACATAACACATCATCCGAGGTGCTGATGAGCTATAGAAGATGGAGGCCAAGACCCCCGAGGGGAAACAACCAATTAATAATGAGGAGGATGACGATGAGCCCACACCCCACACACGCCATCCTCTTACCAAACTGGTGTCCATTATAGATTAGGGCCATATTCATGATTTAGTCCCAATTAGGCCATTTAAATTTCCATAAGCCTTATGTTTTACTTTATGAGGGCATGCTCATTTCCATCACCAATAATTTCCTGGTCTAAGTAGTCTGGTTACAGAATCTTACCATACAGGTCGGATCCTATATGCTTCTGCGTTTCATTTTTCACGAAATGCCAAATTAAGTGTCCAATTTATTGGGAAACCATAACGATAACACCTTTCTGACCCTCAATAATGCTTCTCAAATGAAAATTTCTCGCTTTTCCCATGTGCCGAACCCAATGTTTTGCTCTAAATAAGGACACATTCACACATCACTTTCCCCAAATATTATACCAAATCATCCTCGCCAACAACAATCGCCGCCACTTCCCCTCCGGCGAGCATTGCGGCGACGGCATCGCGGTTGTCTCCGGCAACGGAAGAGCACAGTACCGGCGACACTAGTGCAACCGAAGCGGACAGCGACAGTGCCAGCTACTTGAGTGCTCGCTCGTGTTGCGAGCGTTGCACAAGCAGTCACCACCTTGGTGCAGGTAGGGGGATAGCAATGATACCAGGCTAGATTAGAGATTTAAGTTCAAAGTCGAATTTTGAGGATTTTCTGTAAAAAGAGTTTTTTTAGGTTAACATCATTGTAGTTTCACGTCAAAAAATTCTCGAGGTATCACTGATGATATCGAAAATTCGTTACCAAAACCCCTGAAACCCTCTGTGTATGAATGTATAATCGTGGCCATAAAGAATGTTCCAATTTTTTCAAAGTATATTCTGAACCGAAAGAAAAATACATAGCATGCAAAAAATATGGAAAATAGAGAAATTATGTATAGTATTGGATGGAAAGAATTTCGCTTCAAAATATAATTTAAAAATGAAATTTTTATGGCCACGAGTATAAGTGTTATCGTTGTACCGTACTTGTTTGGCCAGTACCATACTACTTGAATATCCATTGCAGGCATCGTTCGCCAAGACTCGCCCGCCTCCGTGTCCTCATCTTCCTTTTCCGGAAAGTCACAATCCGGAAGCCGAAAGTCCGCTTCCGGATCGCCCTCCACCTGTTCCTCCTCATCATCCGCCTCCCTCGCCTATTGCGCGTTGTGCCAACAACAACTTGCACTGCTGCAAAGTGCCGACAGTGAGGAGACACTGAAGAGGGCCGACAGCAGATTGACCAACTCGGCGACCGTGGAACGGGTAAGGAAGGGATGGGCTACAAACGATAACAAGATAATCAATTCCTCTGATTAGCTCTGAAGTGTGTTAGACCCAATGTTTGCACCTTTCATTATGATTTTTGCGACATAAGTTCGATATTCATCAGAGTGCTCAAAATCATTATTTTGGATATCCAGAAAATTAGGTTAAGCAAAACATAAAGTTCTAAAAATCAACCGCTCTCCTCCAGCAGGGATCCGCCTCCACCCCGCAGTCCGCCAAATCATCGTCCGGCTTTCCTCCCGCATCTCGCAAGCATCCTTCGCAACCGCAACAACAGCAACCACAGCAGTTCGTCGAGGTGGACAAAATTGCAGCAAAGGGTTGCGCTTGTGAGGTATTTATTGAGAAGTATTAATATTGCAATAATAATAATAATCATCCAATCATCAGATATTCGAACCAATTTTATGATATAATCTCGTTTTCTTACATCTACTGTAAATTAAAATTCGTTTAATACTCAGAGCCAAAGGCCTTTAGAACTCTCCAAAACCCTGTAATTTCTGCTTGGATTATGACGCCAAAAATAGGGGCCTCCGAAAAGCTGTATACATAACTTCAGTTTTCTAGAATTATCCTGAAAATCCACGCCTCTTCCCTTTCCCTAAAGGAGTGTCTACTCGCACGTCAACAGGAGCAGCTGCAGTTGCGGGAGCAACTCGGCGGTCAAGGCGCCGCCGCGGCCCTGCCGGGCCCTTCCGGCGTGCATGCAGCTGCGTCGCGCGTTGGCCCACCGCTAAGCGTCGCGGCCGGAACAAGCGCAAGTGGAGCCGGAATGCAGATGTACGCCTGCAACGGACCAACCGCAATGGTGCCCAGCTCATCCGCCGTGACGCAAACCATAGAGGAGCAGATCAAGCAGATCGACCGCATCTCCAAGGTGGCTGACTGATCAGAATTGCCCAAGTTGGCTAATATCTCTGCTAAGCTAGGCCTTATTTAGATCAAACCATCTGTGTTTCCCGAGAAATTCCTTTTTTGGCCCAACAAAGTGCCTTTTCCGTCAGATTCCGCCGGGGACCTTTTGCAATCCAATCGTGCCATAATTCCTTCTTCCACCATTTGGCCAATTTGTCCAACTTTTTGGCGCCTTGGCCATTCCGCTCCGCTTCACTGTTTATTCCCTCTCCCACTTTTGGGGGCCATAATAATCTCCGAATCAATACATTGCATTGCTAGCAACTTTATCGGAATTTATGCCGAATTTGGCCAATATTGTTTACGGTTAAGAAAAGGCCCCATTCTGCCGTTGGGGGGATGGGGGACCTTCTCGATGAAAAAAAGAGAAGTAAATTGAGTCTTTTATGGGGACAAATTGAGCTTTACGAAACGAAAAGAGAGAGAGGAGATAGAGAGATGTCAAATGCAATTTAGGGGTCAGTTAAGGACAAATTGAGCGGAAACGATTGCACTTTTCTCATGGCCTTTGTTTGGATAGAAAATGCAATTTCGGTGAGAAAATATTGTAAGATGGAGTAAAATTCGGATAAATGAAGTCGGTGAATCAAAATGACTATAACAAACTTACACACTTGACACTTCTTATAATGGGAGAATCAAAACAGGACAAATTTGTGTAGTTACAATAGATTACAAATTTATTTAGTGAATAAATTCAACGGGAATGAATTATAACAAAAAATTGCATATGAAAATATTTTTCCCAGGAATGCGACAACTCGCGGAAGAGCCTGGAACTGATTAATCGACGGCTTGACGACCTGAATGATGAGGTGCGACGGTACAGGGAATTCCTCGGACATGAAAAGGTTAGAAATCATTCTGTTTTTAGAATTCAAGTTCTTTCGAATAAAAAATGTACACTAATTGACTTGCAAATAGTAATTTACTCTTTTTTAACCTTTTCAGGCACGTCGAGACCCGGCACTTTACAAGACTAGCACGGCAGAACCATTGAGCGTGTACAATGATAACATTTGCCGACTCATTGACTCACTGACTACCCAATTGACAATGGTCAGTCAAAACATATAAATATTTATGTAAAAAGCGAAAAAATTAAATTAATATTATATATCAATTTTAACAAATTTTCTATTAAAAATTCTATAATTTCTCATCTTATTAAATAATTTTGAACTAAAAGATACTAAAGCTAAAAACCAATGTTTAGGAATGGACCGAGAAACTTCGGTCAATCCAAAATCAGACAATTGCCAAATTCGTCAGCGAGAAGGGCTGAGAATGACCAAATGAGAAGTTTGCTGGGTTTGGGCATTTGTTTATTCTCTATTGATCCATTGACCGATTTCCTTTTACATATGTCCATTTCTTTTCGATTCGAATAGATTTACAGGAGAAAAAACGTATTTTTATTTATTCTATATCCGGAAGATGTGAATGGCTAGTGAAAAAATGAAAAAACCGAGTTTAAGTTTTGCTAGGTTGACGAATCGATTAAACACATGGCCTAACAAATATATATTTGATTCTAACATGCATAGTTATCATCATCTGATCAGGGACTAAAACAATTGAAGAAACATGATTGATACCTGTTAATATGACGGTCTAGTCATGATGTGTTTATGAAACACGCATTTTTGTTGGCCAGAAAAAGGAATCATAGAAGAGCAAAGGAATGAAAATGGAATTCGCTTATAAAATCCAAAAAAAATCTGTTTTTAATTCACTTAGGTAGCTACAGTACTAGCTAGAGAATGTAAATTCTGATAGATATAGCAATACCTTTATTAATTCCTAAGTTTCTTTCTAATTCTTTTTTAACTAATTCCATTTTCGACATCTGCGGGAAAAGACCTGATGAAAACATTGTGCTGAGGTGAACAATGGTTTAAGGAATATATGAAGAAAAAATATATAAATTTGTAAAATGAATAAATTATTATTATTTCATGCACAGCTCCTTGACAAAGCCGTTGATTCGCCAGAAATGTCTTTAGAAAATTGAATAAGCTAACTTAAGAGAAATTATAAAAAAAACCCACCCGAATACTTCCATCACTTGCATGTTCTCATCGTTCTGATCAATGATATTCTAAAGATAAATAGGATATAATTTTTGATTTGTAAAGTTTTAATGTATTTTTTAATTTTTTGTGTTTTAGTTTCCATGGTATAAAATAAAAATTATTTTCTTTAGATTTCTATTATACACAATGGATGATTGATGATTATTAATCATTAATCAATTACCATAAAAGGATTATTTTTGTCAAAAAAGTGATAAGGGTTTTTATTATTCCTGACAAATTTGGATGACCATATTCGTAAAATGTTTGAAGGAATTTTTTTCGCGAATAATTGACCAATGACCATTTTTAAAACTAATAATATTAAATATTATTAGGACCTGGATGGAGGACGACATCATCAAAAGATTTCCATATTTCTGAATGCCTAGCCCTGTGCCATGTCTTTCCACAATCAGCTGAAACAAAGCGGTCAAATATTTGCTCCTTTCTTGGCCAATTTCAGGTCGCACATCATGTGATAGATCGCAAGCGTCTGAGAAAAAAAAAATTTAAATAAAATTCTCCAAAAAAATATAAATCAATAATCAAAATTCGCCAAAAAATATAAATCAAGATAAAAAAAAATGGATTTGTTCCGATATAATCGGATTATTAAAATATAGTGAAATTAAAAAAATACCAGGATTGAAAAATAGACAAGCTTTAAAACAGGCAAATTCCTTCATAGAAATCTCCAACTTCCGGAAAGGGATCATTATCTCGTCCATTTGTCGGTGATAAATCGATCGACCTGATAAAAAAAAGCATAGTAATTTTCTTATGATAATTTATTACATACATCCTGGAATCTTAACACTTTCTTGCGGTTGCCTCAAAATGTATGCCCCATTTTGATAAACAATTTTGTCGGGTCCATAGTCTAAAAAAAGCAAAAAAATATTTAAAATAAATTATATGGAGAAACTAAAATTTTATTTTTTTGATGTATCTACCATATATACCACCTGAAGCTTACCTAAAGAATAGTAAACCCTGTTCAAAATGTTGAAAGTGAAGGCAAAATTGCGGACCAAAGCAAACTGAAAAAATAATATAAAAATATAAATGACAATAGTTTCCCGAACCTGATCTGCGTCCGATAACCTCTGAAATTCTTCAAAAGTCTTTGCCCATTCCAAGCAAAGTCTCAGCTCTCGAATGTTCCACATTTGGATGTCGTTCATCGACGCCGGATAAAGGTCCTTGTACAAGGTGTTCACCTATCAAATTTTTATTTATGGTCTTTGATATGTCTGTCATTGATCTTACATCTTTCGGCAAATTATGAGTGAGATAAAGCAATGATGGCTGGGTTAAGGTTTCGCGGACACCTTTGCTCTCTTCCAACACACAATTCCTCAAGACATTGCATAGATTTTCACTTAAAAAGGGATGTCTTAACCCATAAAATTGGTATTTCTAGATTAAACATAATTAATTATCTAAGATTTAACCCAAAAAATTAATGATAATTACATGGCCATTATGTGCTCAACCAGCTTTTCACTGTTTCTGGATTGCGGTGATAACGATGACATTGAGAGCTGATCATCGTCCATTGAATTTAGCTTGTCGTCGGGGCCAGTTGAAGACAGGCGCATCTTCTTGGTGGGTCCAATTCTGTAATTGTAAGGATTTTTAAAAGGATAAAAACTGTATTGACTAGAATCGAACAATGGGTTTGATCAAGATCTTGAATAGAGTCAAGACAGGGGTGCCGAAAAAAAATCTCGGGTCTCGATCGTTCTTCCAATTTTTAGTATTGAATAAAGATTATTTTTATTCATAAATCAAATTTTTTTATTTAAATTTAATTCAAAATGTAAAGGTTATACAAACCGATCTCGATCATTTTGAATTGCTCTAGCATCCATTCCGACTGCTACACATCTAAAATGGTAAAGTGAATAGTGAAAAAATAAAAAATGGGGTTTTTTACTTGGCAAATCTACAATGTCGACAAGCACATCTCACATCTGAAACGTAAAAATAAATAAATTTAACAAAAAATAAAATAAACTCACTTTTGTTCACGTCACAATTTCCATTGTACTGGCACACTATAAAAATGAGCAATGTTATTTATTCGATTTTGTATAAAATCTTACCAAAATTATGTTCCGAGACAATGGTTCGCCTGAAGAAAGTTTTGCACCCGTTGCAACTTGCAACTCCTAAATAATTTGCAGTGTTAAATTTCATAAAATGATTTTAAAAAAACCATAGTGATATCCTGTTGCCCGATCGCAACAAACAGCGCACAGCTCTCCCTCCGGCACTTTTCTCCCTTTAGATTTGATAATTAAAAAAAGATATTAATTAAACATTAAAAACTTCTGCAATATTTTTGGTGGTTAATTCAATTTATTATTTATAGCGAAATATTAATTAGTTTCATTCATAGAAAAAATAGGGAGGAGTCGACCCCCCC